>JAIZAY010000498.1:0-43419 GCA_029531755.1 Holothuria leucospilota | reverse complement strand
CCCCGCTCAAACCTGACCTCAGTGATTTTTCCTTCATTATCAATATCTTGCCGATAATGCAACTTCCGGAGAACGGCAGCAACACAGTCAGAAAGAAGTTGAATGCAGTCTGTTTAGCGAAATTGACCAGGTTAAAAGACTGGCTATTTTGAGTGGCGCATGTTGGTTTGTTGGGTCAATATGATAGCGTATTTTGATGAAGATGCGTGGAAATGCCACGGTTGTTATCATAAAAATGCTTATGTAATGAATATGTTGGGCGCGCTTCTGAGGCGGTGGGGCGCGCATCTAGCGTGCAAGGAGCGCATTTTACATTCAATCTGCGATAAACATTATTAAGGTAATTATGACCAGGACAGCAGTTCTATGGGAGCTGGAGGGAGCTTTAAAAGCCGCCCGCGCCCTCCAGCGCCCCCGGAATTTTGTTATAGACTAATATTGGTGAAAGACATAGATATACTCAGAAAATTTTATTCGTCAAACGTCTATTTATAGGCGCTGTGAGCGCTAGATAAATTCTGTAACGATTTTTTTCTTATAAGCTTCAAAAAAATTTTCGCGCGACTAGCGCGCGCTTTTCACTATCTCTAGTTCTATCTGAGTGGGAACACCAACCCGCAGTGTTTCAAAAACATATTGGATTTCAATCGTTTTACTCCCACAAATGTTGTTCTTAACGTGTAGAGCGTGGTTCTAGAGAAACAACGAAATAAAAAATAAAACAAGAAAAAAAAAAAATGCATGCATCATGTCCGAGAGTTCTTTCCTTCTTTTTTTTTCCTAACTTTTGTAGAAAGAGTTCTTTCTTGCTCAGCGTCTCAGCCATCAGTGGCAAAACATATTTTGTAATGAAAAAGATACTTTCAGTTTCGTAGGAGATTCCTTAATGGGTTAAAGATAAAGAATGTAATTACCGCCCGAGTACGACGGACTCATGGAGAGCAGTGCACCCGCGAGATGACAAAATTTGCGGGTTTTGTCACAGATTCTTCAATAAAAGCCCAAAACCTTTTTTTCAACTTTCGCTTAGATAGAAAATTTCAATATAAACCCTGCAAAAATTTTCGGGACGAGCCGCTTCGGGCGCCTGCCTTATATTTTGAGTTCGGCATACCCATTGCAGTCTGTCGGGACTTTGCGGGAGGGAAGTAGGCTGGACCGCGCCAACGTCAGGCGGGCGCTTCCCCTGGACGCGGCCCATGTCGTGGCCAAATCAAAAGCACCAGCGGCCCGACCGTCTGGCTGATGCCTTGCGTGTGCAGGTTTTTTCATTTTGCATTGAAGTAATACCCACGGCTCAAATTTCTGGCGCTGAGCTGCTTGCGCGCAGCATCCTCACAATCCGGCGTTGGTATCAACTTATGAAGCGATTATTAAGCCACAACGTACCAAGTGGTCATTTTATAGGCTATAACTATGTGTACATTCTGAAAGCGCTGCTTGTCTAGTCCGCTGTAAACCCTTTTTGCTATATAACCTCTCTGGGGGTCTAAGTATCATTTTTCTGGCACCTATATAACTCTCCTCAACTCCGAGTCCATTCCCGCATTGTTGCGTCTCTGCAGAATTTTCGTTCAAAATTGGGTAAAAATTTACGATATAGTGTGAAGTGCTTGGACGTGTCATCACTCTATATTCATTGATTTAGATGCCAGTCAATACAGATGGCGGCTCCCAATTTTATATTATTGATCCAGTAGCTTCCAGGAGGCCCTTATACAGGTATATGCGGCTAGCAATAGTGATGGCATCAGAATAGGAAGGCGTTATTAAAGTAAGTTAAAAGGTGTGGGGGGGGGGGGGGGGCTTCAGGAGGTTTGTGTTACAAACGTAGTTCTTCCTCAAATTAGTAGCAATCATACTTTCTACTTTCACCTGAAATCTTAGCTATTTCCATGTAAATTATGGACATTTTCCACAGCGCATTATGATGATCACTTTCCAAAAAGCTATCCACAAGTTATACGCACCCATTTTGCATCTAAGCATACCTTACCTTAAAAGAATACAAAAAGATTTTCTCAAGGGGAGGCGGGACACCCCTCCCTTGATAAGGCCTAATACCCCGGACTAGGACGGTACGGTCAAGCGCTTTATGAATGTGACAGAATGGAAGGGATCACGCATCTGCTGTATCATACAAAAGTAGAACGCCTGCCTATAAGAAACGTAAAATGTCAATTTACTGTATGGGCCGCGCACCATTTGGAAAAAGAATTCAAAAACCAGTGTCGGAAAAATTAGAATTCATTTAATTATGTAAAGCTATTTTCTTAGCCATATATGATCAGCTTCCAAAAATATCCCAAAGTATTAGCTGCTCGCATTTTGCATCTAAGCAACCTTAAATTAACAAAAATATCTCAAGAAAAGGGGAAGGCCTCCCCTTAGTGACCCACCTGGTCCCCACGACGGCATAAGGCCTTTATGTAGCTGGATCATAAGGAAGGATCCTCACTGCCGTATGTAAAAACGCAGGGCGTCATGAAACAAAATGGGGCAATTTACGCGCCCACCATTCAAGTTGGGAAAATAACTCTATCCAGGTCGGTAATTTGGAAACTTCACATGCACCCCCCCCCCCAAAAAGCAATATGACCCTAGCTACGGCCC
This sequence comes from Holothuria leucospilota, assembly GCA_029531755.1. Lineage (NCBI taxonomy): Eukaryota > Metazoa > Echinodermata > Holothuroidea > Aspidochirotida > Holothuriidae > Holothuria > Holothuria leucospilota. The sequence continues at coordinate 40,806 of JAIZAY010000498.1, read as the reverse complement.
TGAAGGGAAGTACAATATACGTTAATGGGTGGCAAGATAAGGCCCAACTGCTCGGAGCCAATTGACCTTATATAAGCTTTAAATAAGTAGGCGGCTACAGACTTTTCTATAATGTAAGCTTTCCCACGCGAGGGTCCAAAAGTTTTTCCGCGCGCTTCGCGCGCTTTGCAATTTCAGAAGTTATCAGAAGTTATTCCTGAAGTTTATTCTGCTATTGCACGTCGTTGTTAGTATTGTCTGGGAGTTTCATATTTTTCTAAAGCCCAGCAGGGTATTTTCGTGTACTTACCCTTGCACCTCAATGTACATATGTGGGGTTCTCTCATTACCATTTTATGCATGTTAACTTTTGTATGTACTGCGTGAAGTTGATAAAACAAATAAACGAACGAACATCGAAACGAAAAGGGAAACGAAGAATCTTAAGATTCCGGGAGAAAACATGAAATGCCAGTGCCTTTTTGGCTTGTCTCTAGTATATACAAATTTTATGCAATAAATATCAGTATGGCATGGTATAGTACACAGATTTTCTTCAAATCCATCCCCCTCACCAACCCCTCAAAAAAATCGGGATGTCGTCACTTGGGGCGCTGCTGGCTGGCCGCGACGGGCAAATCCTCTGAAGCACGTCTCACCCTCGCTGCTGTGAATTACAAGAGAGTATACCAATGGTATGTGAACTTGCTACGGAATTTACCGTTACGATTCAAATGCAATGGTTATCATAGGCTATTAAAGTACCTCACCATAGTCTAGGCCTATGGTGCGTGGCTTTTTTTGTCAGGTCACTGACATGCGAGTTCAGTTATGTGCAGGAAACCTAGCCGTGCTACCGCTACTTCCTCGTGAGAATAAAATAAAAATGAGAACTTTACGTTTTTTCACGGGTGGTCAAAATTGCACATCTTGATGGCTGCTATCAAGCCTGGAAAGTGCCATTTCTCGGCGATCTGGGTTGTATTAAAATCTCAAATTTTCTTGTGTACTAGGCTCCGCGCCAACTCCATGGATGGCGCTCACGCTTAGATAGTAACAAGGCGCCCTCCCATGAAATGTCAGAGCCCCCCCCCCCAAGGCGCGCCAACCCACTACTAAAAAAGAAGAATCCTGGCTACGTAGCAGTGTATGTGTGTTCTAGGGCTGGTATAGGACCTCCCTATGGGCAAAATTTAAATCTCTTATAACATAAATGGTAAGTCCTCGATGTGATAATTTATACGTCCTATCTTTACAGAAATGCGAAGTCTTGTGTTATCTAACGAGGGGGAATAAGTCTAATCTTTTTAATACACACACTATGTAATGTATGGGGGTAAGACAAGGTGAGAACTTATCACCAGTGTTATTCTAATAATTCTCGATTTTTCTTAACGATTTCGGTGAGTTCATTAGTCCCCACGCGTACTATAAAATGGATTAGATCATTTATAGCACAATCAATGTGTGTAGACACTTTAAGCAAATCCGAAGATGTCATGTTTTTATTAAGATTATTCACGTTACTCTATGCTGATAATTAGGCTATTGTCCTTGCTGAAAACTGAGTGTCCGATACATGAAAACTAGCGTTAAAAGGGGTAGAAGATTACTGTAATGCCTGGAATATGTCTGTTCAACAACTCAACTAGGAGTAAGTCCTAAGATTGTTTATTTTTTCGAAAGGGAAAAGTTAGGAAAGTTCCAACATTTCAAATTTGGCAGGACGGAAAATTGTTAATGTCGTTGATGAGTACAGACTATTTCGGTGTCACCTTTAAATTATAATAGTAAAGTTTAATAGGCCAAGGGCTAAATGTAAGCAAGTAAATTCCTAGGCTAGAAAAACACTTTAACAGTTACTTACTAAGTCGTATAATCTTAATTTGCCATTGGTATTTATTGCTACTTCGTTGTTTGATCAAAATTGTTATTACCTGTGTTATAGCTGTATGGTTGTGAAAACTTGGGGTTACGAATACGTCAAGACCCAATTGGAAGGCATTTTCACCTCAATTTTTGTAAACAGATCTTACAAGGTTTAGAAAAGTACCCCAAATTTGTATGGACTTATGTGTAGCTTAACTAGGACGTTACTTAGGTTTGCAGATATAAGACTTTCATCTAAGAATGAGGGCATTGAATTTTGGGGTAGGACAGTTAATAGCATGTGATGTCCACAAGTTAGTGGCACACATGCTTATGTATACATTCTTGCGAATTCTTCATGATAAAGGTATTTATAGCTCTCCATGGATTAAAAAAGGTACATGACTATATTAAGGCAGAGTTGATTAGTAACTGAGAGGGTAGTGAGGTATTTTTCAAGTTTCAAATCAGTTTTAAATATTCTATAATTGTTACATTGACTATTATCATGAACTTCGGTGGACCATTTTTGCTTAGAAATGTCACTTAATCTTAGTTTAACGGTTTTTTTTTTCAACCAAGGGTAATTTACGGTAGGGGATCTCATAGAACCTGCAATTGACAAATTATTATCATGGTTGTTCCATACAAATGGCATTCCAACTCTGTTAAATATGTCATGTACCTTTTTAATCCAGGGAGAGCTATAAATACCTTTATCATGAAGAATTCGCAAGAATGTATACATAAGATGTGCTAACTTGTGATCACTGCTATTAACTGTCCTACCCCAAAATTCAACCATTCTTAGATCAGTTATATCTGCAACCTTGTAACGTCCTAGCTCACCATAAGCCATACAATTTGGGGTACTTTTCTAAACCTTTAAGATCTGTTTACAAAAATTGAGGTGAAATGCTTCCAATTGTTTGACGTCTTCGTAACCCCAAGTTTCACAACCATACAGTAACACAGGTATAACAATTTGATCAAACAACTGTAGCAATAAATCCAATGGCAAATTAAGATTATACGACTTAGTAAGTAAACTGTAAAGTGTTTTTCTAGCGGAATTTACTTGCTTACATTTAGCCTTGGTAAACTTACTATTATAATTAAAGGTGACACCGAAATAGTTGTACTCATCAACGACATTAACAATTTTTCCTGCCAAATGAAATGTTGGAACTTTCCTAACTTTCCCTTTCGAAAAAATAACAATCTTAGACTTACTCGTGTTAACAGACATATGCCAGGCATTACAGTAATCTTCTACCCCTTTTAACGCTAGTTTCATATCGGACTCAGTTTCAGCAAGGACAATAGTATCATCAGCATAGAGTAACGTGAATAACTTAATAAAAACATGGACATCTTCGTTGCTTAAGTGTTCACACATTGATTGGGATAAATGATCTAATCCATTATAGTAATGACTAATGAACTCACCGAAATCGTTAAGAAAAATCGAGAATAACACTGGTGATAAGTTCTCACCTTGTCTTACCCCTACATTACAATTAAAAAGATTAGACTTTTCCCCCTCGTTGATAACACAAGACTTCGCATTTCTGTAAAGAGTATAAATTACATCGAGGACTTTACCATTTATGTTATAAGAGATTAATTTTGCCCATAGGGAGGTCCTATCCAGTGGCGTAGCCAGGGTCTTTTTAGTAGTGGGGCGCTGGGGGGGGGGGCTTGACCATTTCATGGGAGGGCGCCTTGTTACTATCTAAGCGGAGCGCCACCATGAGTTGGCGCGGAGCGTACCAAGAAAATTTGAGATTTTAATACAACCCAGATCGCCGGAAATGGCACTTTCCAGGCTTGATAGCAGCCATCAAGATGTGCAATTTTGGTGAAAAAACGTAAAGTTTCATTTTATTTTATTCTCACGAGGTAGCGGTGGGCTAGGTTCCTGCACATACTGATACTCGCTGTCAGTGACAAAAGCCACGCACCTAGGCCTAGACTATGGTGGGTACTTTAATAGCCTATGATAACCATTGCATTCGGCGTAAATTGTGAAGTTCACATACCATTGGTCTCTTTGTAATTCACAGCAGGGGTGGTGCTAGGATTTGCCCGTCGCGGGGCTAGCGGCCCCAAGTGACGACATCCCCGATTTTTTTGAGGGGTTGGTGAGGGGGATTTGAAGAAAATCTGTGTACTATACCATGCCATACTGATATATTGCATAAAATTTGTATATACTAGAGAAGCAAAGGCACTGATTTCATGTTTCTCCCGGAATCTAACTTCGTTTCCCTTTTCGTTCCGTTTCGTTTCGTTTATTTGTTTTATCACTTCACGCATACATACAAAAATACATGATGAATGGTAATAGAGACATATGTACATGAGGTGAAGGGAAGTACACGAAAAACCCTGCTGGGCTTGAAAATATGAACTCCCCAGAAATACTAAACAAACGACGTGCAATAGCAGAATAACTTCTGATAACTTCTGAAATTGCAAAGCGCGCGAAGCGCGCGAAAACTTTTTGGGTAAGCTTACATTAGAAAAGTCTGTAGGCCTACTTATTTAAAGCTTATATAGGTCAATTGTCCGAGCAGTTGGGCCTTATCTTGCATAACGTATATTGTACTTCCCTTCAGGGCCGTAGCTAGGGTCATATGTTTGGGGGGGTGTGAAGTTTCCAAATTCCGACTGGATAGATATATTTTCCAACTGAATGGTGGCGCGTAAATTGCACCATTTTTTTTATGCGCCCTGCGTTTACATACGGCAGTGAGGATCCTTCCTTTGTCACTACATAAAGGTGCCGTCGTGGAGAGGGGTCTAAGGGGAGGCCTCCCCTTTGAGATATTTTTGTTAATTTAAGGTTGCTTAGATGCAAAATGGAACTATCTTTGGGATATTTTTGGAGCTGATCATATATGGCTAGAAAATGTTCATAATTAAATGAATTCTAATTTTTCCGACTGGTTTGATTCTTTTTCCAAATGAGTGGCGGCCCGTAAATTGCATTTTCGTTTTTATGGGCGTTACTTTTGTATGATACAGCAGTGGTGATCCTTCCTTTGTCACTTCATAAAGGTGCCGTCCTGGGGGTTAGGCCTAAGGGGAGGGTGTGTCCCCCTCCCCTTTGAGAAATTTTTGTTAAGGTAAGGTTGCTTAGATGCAAAATGGTGCTATCTTGGGATACTTTTGGAAGTGATCATATATGGCTGGAAAATGTCCATAATTTAGTGAATACTAAGATTTGGTGAAAGTAGAAAGTATGTTGTCTAAGAGAAGAATACGTTGTCAACAAACCTCCTGAAGCCTCCCCCCACACCTTTTAACTACTTTAATGCCTTCTATTCTTGCATCTATTGCTGGCATATACCTGTATAGGCCTCCTGGAAGCTCTGGATCAATAATATAAAATGGGGCAATGACTGGCATCTAAATAATAATATAGAGTATGACGCCAAGCACTTCACATCTATCGTATTTTTACCAATTTTGAACGAAAATTGAGACGAACAATGGGGAATGGGCGGGAGGGAGAGTATAGGTGCAGAAAAATGATACTAGACCTCCCAGAGAGGTATAGCAAAAAGGGTTCAGGACTAGCAAGCGCGCTTTCAGAATGTACACATAGTTTATGCTATAAAATTCACTTGTACGTTGTGCTTATAATGTTCATAAGTGATACAACGCGGATTGTGAGGATTGCGCGCAAAGCGCGCCGAAATTTGGGGGTATACTTCAATGCCAAAATGAAAAACCTGCACGCAGGCTCAACCAGGGGTGGTGCTTTGATTTGCCGACATGGGGGGAAGCGCCCTGACTGGGGGCCAGCTACTCTAAGTCCCGACAGATGCAATGGGTTGCCGAACTCAAAATATAAGGCGCGCGAAGCGGGCCGAAAAATTTGGGGTTATATTGAATTTTCATTAAGGAAAGTTGAAAAAGTTTGGGCTTTTATTGAAGAATCTGGACAAAACCAAGAAATTTGTTCGGGTGACTGCATGGTCGTCGTCGGGGATTACATTCTTTATCTTACCCATTAAGGATCTCCTACGAAACTGAAAGATCTTTTTCTTACAAAATATGTTTGCCACGATGGCGAGGCTGAAGAAAGAATCTTCTAAAAGTTAGGGAAAAAGAGGAAAGAACTTCGGAATGATGCATGCATTTTCGTGTTTCTCTAGAATCACGCCTACACGGAAGAACAACATTTGTGGAAACGTTGAAATCCAATATGTTTGAAACGGGGGTGTTACCACTAGATAGAACTAGAGATGAAAGCGCGCGTAGCGCGCGAAAATTTTTTGAAGTTATAGAAAAAAATCGTTACAGAACTTACTGGCTACAGGCCTGATAAATAGACGTTTGGAATATTTTCTGAGTATATCTATGTCTTCACCAATATTAGTCTATAACAAAAATTGGGGGGGGGGGGGGGGCTAAAGCTCCCTAGCTCCCATAGAACTGTGTCTGGTATAATTACCTTAATAATGTTTATGAGATTGATTGTAAATCGTGACGCATGCGCGCAAAGCGCGCCCAAATTTTCATTAAATAAGATTTTTATGATAAAGCCTGCATTCAGAATCTTCATCAAAATACGTTCAATTGCCCAACAAACCAACATGCCACTCAAAAAGCCAGTCTTTTACCTGGTAATTTGTAAACAGCTTTCAACTTCTCTGCTGTTGTGCTTCTCCCGAAGTTGCTATCGGAAGATATTGATAATAAGAAAAACACTGAGGTCAGGTTTGAAGCGCGCGGAGAGCGCGAAAATTTTGAGAGTTTGAGAAGAATTTGCGAAAAAGGACAGCTTTGATTTGATTTTACGTGAGGAAAATAACGTTTGGTATTATTCTCACTTGGTCTAGTTGGAAAATATATACAAAGTTGACATAGGCTCAGTCGGAAAAATGTGCTAGACTGAGATATCAGAAATTCCAACTGGCATTTCAGATTTTCCGACTATCGTCGCTCTGACGAACTTTGGGGGGGGGGGTGAGACACCCCCACACCCCCCGGTCGCGACGGCCTTGCTTCCCTTCTAGAATCACTAGCCGTACCGCACGACAGTCACAAAAGAACATTAACTATAGGTTTAGCGAAATGAGATGAAATTTCCGACATTTACATAAATCCATGTATTCTACTTATTAAGTTACCTGAAAAGGAGGAAAGGGTTTGTACTAAATTTAGCTATAAGTAAAGGAACTGAGGAAGAGCGTGCAGAGCGTACCGAAAATTTTGGGTTTTATTGCAGAAACGATCCTTTTGAAAGCCAAAATAGTAAATGGACCATGGGTAGCGACAGAATTTTCCCCACAGGGGCCGGGTCATGCCAGTGACCCCAAGTTCCGACAGCCCCTTTATTGAGGGGTGGTGAGAAGGGGATATGAAAGAGCCGAACTATCCAACGCCATTGCAGGACATATTTTGCATAACATTACTTAATACTTTAACAGCCGAGATGTGCACTGACAGTGTTCTTTTGAATCTGAATTTTGACACTGCAAAGCGCGCGAATCGCGTGAAAATTTTTGGTAGGCTTACACAAAACCCATATGAAATAATTGAGTAAAAAGACAAAAAAATAAAAACAGTTGGGGTTGTAGACCGTATCGGAGAAAACATGCATTGTGTCGACACCACCTGGACTACCTGATGAAATAGCCAAACTTTCCTCTGTGAGTCGCTCACCAACTGACCCTACCGCATGACACACACTAGAGAACAGTAACTAGGCTTTGCGATATGGGATGCAATTGACGACATCTATAACCTGTGTACTGTGCCTACATTTTTCTTGGTAAGGTTGACAGGACTTATGCTATCTAGCTATGTGGAATGGAACTATTGAAGAAACTGGAGTGAATCTAAAGCGCGCGTAGCGCGCCAAAAATTTTGAGTTCTGATTAAAGAAATTGTCCTCTTGGAGCCACCCTGGCACCACCCCTGCCTCAGAGTCTGGAGTATAGAATTTAAATGTCCAATTTTCCGCCCGACTGAGACAAAATATCTGCCCGATTTAGTCAGGTTTCTGACATTTGGGGGCGGCTGCCCCCCGGCCCGTACGGCCATGCCTGGACTACCAGATGAAATAGCCAAACTTTGCTCCGTGAGTAGCTCAGCAACCGACCGTACCGTATGACACACACAAGATAACAGCAACTATAGGCTTTGCGATCTTGGGATGATATTTACTATCATCTCTATATAAACTGTGTACTCTACCTACCGTGTAACGGAAAAGGACTTATGCTATCTAGCTATGCGGAATGGAACTTACAATATATTGGAGAAACAAGAGTAATTCACAGCGCGCGAAGCGCGCCGAAAATTTTGGGTCATTTATAAGAGAAATTGCCCTCTTCAGAGCAAAAAAAAAAATAGGTATATCGTATATCATTATCAAGTTGAGTAGTGAGTTGAGTGAATTTTTTTTTGGCCCAGATCGCCAGTGGTGGTCCTATCCACCAGATCAAAAGCTTTTTTGTAGTCTATAAATGCGCTATATACACGCTTCTTACAGTGGAGTTAATAGTCAACAATAGAGTGCAATAAGAAAATATGATCAATTGTAGAATGATTTTTTCTAAATCCAACTTGTTCATCACCAAGTAGACCAGTACTTTCAAGGTAGGTTTTAATTCTTTTATTCAAAATAGAAGTAAACAGTTTACCGACACAACTAAGGAGGGTTGCGTCTCCATGATGAGACACTGTGCGTAACAGTGTAGGCATAGGAGTTTGGAATCTATAGAGGCTTTGCAATTACGTCACGGGTTCGCCATGCTGGAGGACACTCATGCCAAGAACACATGAGTAGTGTGCCCTGTGGTATACGCGGTTTGTACACATTCCTTGAGCAAGCGCGTCGAGTGTAGTGTACTACGAAGTTACATGTACTCCAACATGGCGCCAGGGAGTGTTATGACGTCATATGAAAAGCCTCTATACTTATAATATCTTTGAATACTCACAAAGATATTACAAGCATAGATTCCAAACTTAAAATGGCGCGTTGACTCCTCATGGAGGCCAAAACATCGGGGCAGAAGTGCTGATCACTGCTCAGTCGTTTTGAAAACAAACAGGCAAATGAATGTACGTCTTACAAAAGTATTAATACTTGTTATTTCGGAATGTTGTTGACTGAAGAAGCACTACGCCTCAATAAATTCCAGTTGAACAAGAATAACTTATTTCTTCAACGCGGTATTCCACGTATTTACACTTGAACATGAACGCACAATGACTGGTTTTGCAAGTTCATGAACATTCATTGGTCAGTTTCTATGGTGTCTTCAAGTGACGCACTTTTATATGAGCGTTCAATTACTTACGCGCACACAACGGGAAAGCAACTAGCGCGTTTGTTTCCAGAGCGCGCAGAACTGTGCTTCAAGTATTCCGGATAATACACAGAGAAATGTATTCTGCGCGTATAGAACGCGTTTAAAAGTACACGCACGCTAACCTCTTTTAACAATGAAATTTTCTGTGACGCATTCTTATTTTTGTACGCAGATCGCGGAATAGAACGGCGCGCATGTCAAATTCACACTTCCGCCCCGATGTATGCGTCTCCATGAGGAGTCACTGAGCGTAACAGTGTAGGTATAGGAGTTTGGAATCTATGCTTATAATATCTTTGAATACTCAGCAGTATAGAGGGATTTCAGTCACGTGACTTTAACCAACTAGACGCAATTTTGAAGGGCAAGATCGCGCGTCTTTTTTGTTTTGACGGGTACGCGTCCATTGTGTCACAGAAGTATCTATGGTTGTTCTGTGCGCGTGTGCTGTAAATACGCTTACTGCGTGTATGTTATCTTTTCATGCCTATGTCAGGTCTAAGCAGAAGGTTAAGGAGGGTGTTGGGCCTCTCCAAGGTAATGAAGGCACACTAGTTACTGATCATCAGGATATGGCTAATTTGTTAAATGATTATTTCGTATCTGTTTTTACCAAGGAATCATCTGTTTTGGGGACTTGTAGGGATTCTGATAATTCTTCTTTAGTTAGTGATGTTGTCTTCTCTGAAGAGTTGGTTTGTAATAAGTTGAAGAGTTTAAAAGCTAGTAAGGCCCCTGGGCCTGATGGGATCCATCCTGCCCATTCTCCATGAATGCTCCGAGATTTTGTCAGTTCCTCTTTGCATTATTTTTCAGAAGTTTCTGGATTCAAACTTTGTACCTGCTGACTGGCGGATTGCTAATGTTACTCCAATTTTCAAAAAGGGGGATCGGAGCTTGCCTTGCAATTACAGGCCGGTCAGTTTAACCAGTGTTGCGTGCAAAGTTATGGAATCTGTAATCAAGGATTGTTTGCTTAAATATCTTTTAGATAATGGGTTACTCAATCTGTCACAGCATGGTTTTTTACCGAGTAGATCTTGTGTTACTAATTTACTAAGCTTTCTTGAGGATGTTTCCTTATCTCTTGACTGTGGTCACAGTGTTGATGTCATTTACCTTGATTTTTCAAAAGCCTTTGATAAAGTTCCATTAGGTAGACTTATGGTTAAACTGCATAGGTTAGGCATCAAGGGCAGTTGTACTGACTGGATAAATTCATGGCTCAATGGTAGATCTCAGAGAGTTGTTGTTAATGGTAATTTCTCTTCTTGGAAAGAAGTTACAAGTGGAGTTCCACAGGGTTCTGTTCTTGGCCCGCTTCTTTTCTTAATTTTCATCAATGATATTGATAGCTCTCTCACATCTAGTATTAGTAAGTTCGCTGATGATACTAAGCTCTATAGGAAGGTTAGTGATAAGGATGATGCCTCATTACTGCAAAAAGACTTGGATAGGTTATTTTCATGGTCTCAGACTTGGCAAATGTCTTTTAATGAAGATAAGTGCAAAGTCCTTCACTTTGGTCCTAAAAATATCAGCTATGATTATAACATGAATGGTAGTATTCTGAGTGATGTGACTTTTGAAAAGGATCTGGGTGTAGTTATTACAGGTGATTTAAAGCCATCTAGACAATGCTTGGATTGATCAAGAGGAATTTCAGTAGTTTTAGTAAAGAAATTGTACTAAATCTGTATAAGCAGTTGGTAAGACCCCACCTCGACTATGCAGCCCAGTCTTGGAGTCCCTTCTATGAAAAGGACAAGCTTCTTTTAGAGCAAGTTCAGAGGAGAGCCACTCGCCTTATACCCGAGGTGAGACACCTACCTTATCATCTTGGGCTTACCACCCTGGAGTTGAGAAGGATTAGGGGGGACATGCTTCAGGTGTACAAATTTCTCTCTGAAAAGAATCCTTTGTCCTCTTGCAATTATTTAAAGGTTCAATGTAATTCTCGGGTTCGAGGCCATTGTAAGAAGCTAGTTAAGAATTTTGCAAGGCTCGACATTAGGAAGTTCAGCTTTTCTCATAGAGTTGTTAACGAGTGGAATAGTCTGCCTGAGTGGGTAGTTAACTCCACATCTGTGCACTGCTTTAAGGTTAACATTGACAAATTCTTCCATAAGTGTGGTAGAATCTAATTGTGCTGGGCTCGTTTGGTGTTGGTTGGTTCTTTGTTTTCAGTTGAGGTTGTATGGACTTCAGGGCATCTTATGGGGCCTTAGCCCTCCTTTGCCCTTTAACCTGTTATGTTATGTTATGTTTTTGCCCTTCAGTGCCTGGGAATCCATTGCGCGTGACGTCACATGAAATCCCTCTACAGCGCCATGAAACCTGGTCAAAAACAAGGGTCTTTCACACGGTGTTTCCACTCTTTCCGAAATTACCAGAAATTCGGGAAATTTGGGTGCTGCTTCGGAAAATTTTCGGGAAATCTGGAAATAGCGTATGACCTGGGGAAATAATGTATGGCTGGACAGTTTGAAATCCACGATTAGCCATTAAAGTAGTATAAAGAAGCGTTATTGAAAATATCAGGAAATACCAAGCCGATTTCAGGAAATATAAGAAGCTATTTCAGGAAAAATGAATTCAGACTGTGGAAACACTGCTTTCACATGTACACTGTACAGGTAACGTTACTTTGTATGCTGTTTTTGTGATCAATAACAACGTACAACAACCACACAAGACACAAAAGACAGTCAAAATGGACGGCAAAGGGAGGCCATAACCATAATTTCAAGGTATCCAAGTCAAGTGACTCTCCAAATCGGTGGAATCAACTCTACTGTATCGATCCCAAGCAGGTATGTGGTGCATGTGGCGTACACACATTGTGTGTAGTTAGGCTACGTACAGTATGTATGCAGTATGTAGGCTACGAGTGCAGGCCTAGGCTACTATGTATCATAGTGACTGTTACTGTGTTAGCCATCCAACATCCTACCTTGACTAAAATTGTTCTATCTTTGTCATTTCACCATGGATATTCTAAAATTTGGTATGAAATGAAAGAGGAAAGTGTGGCTAACATGCCTCTACACCATGAAACAAACAAGGATGATTTGCATATGGTTTCTATGGTCTGGAAGCAAAAGCAACTTACCAGCCTGCATTTCCTGCACTCAGAACTGAAGATCTTTGGCGTGGAGTTTGGTTTTGGTTTGGTTTGGTTTATTCGGTACTAAGACACTAAAACAACAAATCACAGGAAAAGTAAAAGAGACATAAAACAATAAAAGGAGACAAAAGAAAAAAACATGAGTACAAAACAGAGTACCAGGGATAAGCCCAAAAAGCCTTGAAAAGGCTTAATTCCATTGGGGTCCCTTTAAGGACGGAACAACCGAGCAAGAGACAATTGAAAAAAAAAAAAAAAATAAGAAGAAGTATTGCACTAAAATTAAGATTAAGAGGAGAGACGTGGGATAGCAAGGGCTAAATTAAAGATTGATTTTGGTCTACTATGCGTGATTTATTGGCAAGGTGGGTTTTAACCTGCAATTTAAAACTGTGAGTGCTCTTAATCTGTTTAATGGAATTGGGGAGAGCATTCCAGTGATTGATGGCTGTAAAGAAGAAAGTATGATCAGCAAGGCCCTTGACTTTGGGAACAAGAAAATTGAAAGGGCTACCCCTGGTACAGTGTTGGTGAATGGCACTGAATCTAGTAAAATTAAACTTAAGATATTCTGGACAAATGTCATGAAAAATCTTAAAGACCAAATTAAGCTTAAGTTGTTGGACCCGGTCATCAACAGATAAGAATCCTACACTGTCCAACTCAGCCTGCCCAATGTGAAAACGTGGACCCCTGTCAAGAATAAATCTAACAATTTTATTTTGCAATATTTGGAGCTTATTTTTATAATGCTGGGAAATAGCGGAGTACCAGGAGGTGCAGGAATAATCAAGGTAACATTGAATCAGAGCAGAACATAGAATCTTACGAGAACTTCTGTTTAGAGAGTTGGAATGTCTATACAAAAATTTTAAGCGAGCACCAGCTTTCTTTAGAATGTTACAAACAATATGTTCACCTGACAGGGTCTCATCCAGGACAATTCCTAAGTATTTAACAGAATTAGAAGGTTTAATCAGATTTCCGTTACAAGAGACAGAAAGGGGGGTGGATTTCTTTAACATAGCTTTGGATCCAAAAAGGATAGATTCGGTTTTTCCCAAGTAAAGTGAGAGTTTGTTATCAACCAACCACTCTCTGCAAGACTCTAGTTCATTACTTAAGCTAGAACTGATGTTACTAACATCTTTGTCCGAAACAATAAGGGCACTGTCATCGGCATATAGAAGAAGTTTACAATTAACACTTATAGGCATGTCATTAACATAACAAAGAAACAAAAGTGGTCCAAGTATACTGCCCTGAGGTACCCCACAGGTAATGATAGTAGGGTCAGAGTTGACACCATTGACACTGACGAGCTGCCTCCTGCCCCCCAAGTAAGATTTGAACCAGTCTACATTAGAAAATCCCATAGCCCGAAGTTTGGAACAGAGTATGTTATGATCTACAGTATCAAAAGCCTTCTGAAGGTCTATTAAGACCATTCCGGTATAGTTGCCTAACGAAGACTGACTGCGGATATAATCACTTAAATGAACGAGACAAGTTTCGGTGGAGAAGCCACCTCTAAAGCCGGACTGAAAACCATATTATTTTCCTTCAGGTACTTCTCCATCTGAGTGAAAATAGCTTTTTCGAGTACTTTTGAGGCAACACTGAGAATACTAATGGGCCTATAATTGCTAACATCCAACCTACTTTGCTTTTTGAAAAGAGGCTTTACACGAGCATACTTAAAATCAAGGGGAACAGTACTAGTTTCAATGGATAAGTTGATAATATGAGTCAGTTGATCTTTTAAAACATCAGCTCCGTCTTTAATAAATCTGGCAGGGATCCCATCAAGACCAGTGCCTTTACTAATTTTCAAAGCACATATCTCGTTGTACACAAAATCAGTTGACACCTTACACAATTTGAAAGAATTAGAAACAACATTCATCTTGTTATAATAATTCTTGAAGGCACTGGAATCAAAATCAAATTTGCCGGTGGGTTGAGGCAAGTCTTTAACAAGAGAACTAGAAATTTTAGTGAAAAAGTCGTTAATATAGTTAGCAACACCCTTTGGGGCAGAGCAAACCTCACCATCAATGTTGAGAACAATCTGTGCCTCGTCAGGTGTAGAGCTATAACCCAGGGACTTGAGATGTTGCCACAGCTTTCTGGGATTAGCTTTATCCTCGGCAATTTTATCAAGGAAGTATTTACTTTTAGCGTGTTTAACGTCCCTTTGTACCTTGTTTCTGATTTTAGTATAGGTTGAATAGAGATCTTGGTTACGATCTCTTTTGAATCTGTGTAGAAGCTGGTCCCGTAGCCTAATACTATCAAGAATCTCACTGGTCATCCATGGTTCAGTACGTTTCTTTAAACGAATTTCTTTAATGGGGGCAATGTTATCAATTAAACCAGTAAAGATCCTTTTAAAAACGCACCAAGCCTTGTCCACATCACTGCAATAAACTTCAGACCAGTCGGTGGTTGTAATAGCGGTCACTAAGCTTTGTTTGCTGTAGTGTTTAAGCGAGCGCACCTTAATGGTGTTGTGATGGTGGCTAACTTGCTTTTTGTGAGCCCTTTTGCGAGTACAATAAATAAGAAAATGATCGCTAAGGCCTATGCTAATGGTACCAGACTGGGAAAGTTTGTTGTCGTTATTGCAGATAATGTGGTCAAGAAGAGAGGAACATGAATCAGTCACCCTGGTGGGTGAATCAATAACCTGTTTGCAAGCAAACGTTGATAATAAACAATTCAATTTATCATATAAAGGACCAGTTTTTCTAAGAAAATCAATGTTCAAATCACCGAGTATGATAAGTTCACAATCTGCTCTGATATGGGAAATAGTGACTTCAAGAGCACTGATGAAATTGTAGTCGTCAGGAGGGCGGTAACAGGAACACACGGTTATTGGCTTGCTTTTAGGGAGTAGGAGATCTACCCAAACAGCCTCAGTTTGATCGCAATTGAGGTCTAACCGGAAATTAAAGGCGACCTTGTTACTGACATAGAGACAAACACCCCCACCGTTCCTATTCCTGTCGCGTCGAAGTACACTGTAACCTTCAATGGAAATCTCCGCATTTGTGACAGAGTCGTCAAGCCAGGTCTCAGATAAGGCTATAATGGTCGCTTTGGTTCTGACGGCAAGTAATTTCAGCTCTGAAAGTTTAGGTATGAGAGACCGAACATTGAGATGGATGAAATGAAGTCCCTTTTGGTTAAAACATTCAAACTGCTCATCAAGAGCTGCGGATGGTTTGGTCATTCTTCCATCATCAGTGTTGGCAATGTCGATATTCATATCATTGACGTCTGGGTGGGAACTGGTATCACCAAAGGGGAGAGATTGCAAGGTGCGGCAATTGCAAAGAAAGTTAAAATCAGATCCATCTGCCACTAGAGTATCATAGACAGCATAGACAGCATCAGATATGATATAGGTGCACCTTATGTGTTGGAGTTGGAATTTTCCTTATGTTTCCTATTGTTTTTGAGAAAAAACTTTGGCGTGGGCCTGACATGGAATGCACTTTGGGGCCAACTTATTTATACTGAGCTAATTTGCATATTTGCATAATTAATGAGACTAATTGTCAAAAAATAGTATGCTACATCGATCCTCAAACTCTGACCTTTCCAATGATATAAAGGTCTCTGTACCCATTTTTTTTTCTGGAAGGTTCAATTAAGAATCAAGGTAAAGGTCAAGTAAAGGTCAAGATGTCTATTGCAGGGTTCTCCACTGGTCTGTTTTCTGTCCGGGGGCTCTTGTGATCGCCGTCCTGGGGAGGGGTCTAAGGTGTCCCCTCCCCTTTGGGAAAATTTTTAACAATTTAGGAGGGCTTAGATCGCAAATGGTGCAATCTACAGCCTTGTTCTTAGCCTTTTCTATGTGTTCAAATCTGGGCATTTTGTGGTCATTTTTTTTTTGCAAATTGCATTTTCTAAATATCTTTGACTTTACTAATACTTGCAAATCTGAAGCTCCAGTGTCCACTTGGACGAATTCAAGAATGAAGTAGTTCACTTTAATGGAAAGTTCGGGTAAAAATCGGGAAACCTAGGGGACATTTCAATTGAATGGTTTCATTTAGTGTATAAGTTTGATGGTAAATGATTCCTACTGTGGAAGCATATGAAAGAAATGCAGTAGCCTAAGTGCATATTGAATGATATAAGAGCTCAGGTGCAAGTAAGCTGGGTTTGCATCTCTGATGTTTTACTATACACTGTTTGTATGAGTATTTGAAATCAGATATAAAAGGCAGTCAAACTTTGACTAAGTTGTGGTGTTTGTGACTGAGTGTACAGACAACTTCTTGACCGGGCGGGTCAATTTTCTGTGCGGGCGGCAAAGTTTTGTCCGGGCGCTAAAGTAGTGTGGCAGATTTTGTACGGGCGGAGCCCCCGGACAAAACAGCTAGTGGAGAACACTGCTATTGTAAAGGGTTAGTCTATTTTTGCAATCCACATAGGCCTACACCTTGTGCATCAGCTACATTATATGCATGAGTCATTCTCAAAATAACTAACTAGCCTATGGAATTTAACAAAGTAGCCAATTAATTTTGGGGGCGTTTTCGCGTTTTCGCGTATTCTATAATTGCTCCAAATCCTGGTTCAGCCGTTAAAGTAGCATAAAAGAAGCGTTACTGAAAATATCAGGAAATACCGAGCCAATTTCAGGAAATTTTAGAATCCATTTCAAGAAAAATGAATTTTGGAGTGTGGAAGCACTGGTTCAAACAGCTCTATGCATAGCAGCCTACAGGATGCACTAACTACAATGTGTCAGCCAGGGTGCATTCCATGTAAGGCCTACGCCGGAGGTACGCCGAGGTTTTTGTGATTGTACGCCGGGCCGATGTACGCCGGGCTGATATACGCCGGGCTGATATACGCCGGGATTTCCTGTACTGTGCATATACAATGCATGTACATAGCAATCCGTAGGCGTGCGTACGTACGTACAGTATACATGTACGTTGGATGCATACACGGTCACCATACATTGGCAATGGCAACAGTACAGGTATATAGTACACACAACCTTAGAACTTTAGTAGTCAGTAGCAATCCTTAAGCGATGGTACGTACGTTATACATGTATACATGTACGTAATGTATGAGAATGTATGTACGGACCAGATCTCACTTATAAAACAATGTCGCCAAGAAGGCCAAAAATTACGTGAGGAAATTGAAAAATGAGACAGGCACGTGGGGGAGACTAACCTCGGTCAATAAGGAAATGGTTCAGTTTGATTAAACAATAAATCAAGCAACAGAAGGGCTACCTGCTCAATTTTACTGAGCGGAAGGAGAGGCCCTTTCTCAACCAACTAACAGACCTAATGGAGGAATAACAAGTGTAAATAGTGTTAAATAAACCAAGAAAGTCAAAAGTATTTATTGTGTTAAAGATAATTCACACATGGAAAAATGTTGAGGGAAGTTTAGTTTGAAATGTTTTTATGTTAATGCCCGAAGTGCCTTTCAAAAGCTTAGATTTGTTGGCAACTTTATGCTGTCATCTATGACTTTGACTTAGATTTTCATTACGAAACCTGGTTCCATGTAGGTCTTTCAGATGGCGAAACTCAACTAAAGAATTACCAATGTTATAGAGAAGACAGACAGGATAAAAAAGGTGTGAGGAGTAGCAATTTATGTAAATGAGTCGTTTGCAGGGGTTAAAAATTAAAACTATCGGTCAGTATAGAGAGGCTTTGTGGTACAAGATTGAAATGAGAAATGACCATATTCCTTGCAGGAGTAGTTTATAAGACCTCCAAGTTTGCAATGCAGAGGATGATCAAGTATTAACTGATACATTAATGGATGCTGCCCTAGAACGAAGAGGATTATGATAGTTGGAAGACTTTAACTTTCCAGACATAGACTGGATACACATGACAGCAGAAAAAACATCATCACATAAGGATTTCTTCAAGCAAACACAAGATAGTTTATATGGTTTCCCCCCAGCATATAATCGACCCAACTAGAGGGGATAAATATTTTAGACTTATTACTTACATCACAGAAAGTGAAATGGTGGGAAGACATTCAAGTGGGAGGAACAATTTGGTGATAAGTGACAACACAATTGCATCACATGGAATTGTATTATAACAAGGGGATTAGGCCAAAGAAGTAAGTTTGAGTTTGTACAAAGGACTGGAAGAAAGCAAACTGGGAAATTATGATCAATGATTACAATGGACAGTGACTAGAATGAGTTTATTTAGGAAATAAACTGTGGAGGAAATGTGGCTAAATATGGTTGAAATGATACAAGGAACTATATCAAAAAGCATGTTACCACCAGAATAAGTCCAAAAAGAAAGCTAAATAGCCTAAATGGATGACTACAACGGTGGTGAACAACGCTTAATAAGGAGAAAAAGAAAAGCATGGAAGAGTTACAGGGTTAATAGAACCATACCTTTGGTTGGGAATTCCTATAAAGCGTTTGCAAAAGAAAGTTAAAGAGAAAGTAATTACTATCAGCCAAAAAGCGATTTGAAACTCGTTTGATACGGCTGATAATGTAAAAGAGGATCCGAAATCGTTTTATTCATATATTCGATCTACAGCAAAGCCGTCAAAAGCAAGGTGGGTCCACATAAAAGATGATAAAGGTAATGTAATAACATCTGACCGCGATAAATAGCTGAACGGACTCTAAATGATTTTTTTGAAGGCAAGTATTTACTAAGGAGAAAATGTCCAGAACATACCACCAGCTTCCAAAAGTACTTAATGGAAATGTAAACCATTGTCTAACTTTGAGATAACAGAAGAGATGGTGCAGGAACTTTTATGTACAATTACAACCAGGTAAAGCTGCTTGGACCAGATGGTGTCAAGTCTGATTACTTAAGGACCCTTATTCATAAGTGGTTGCAATACCTTTAGCAAAAATTTATCAGAAGTCTTTAGCTCATTCCTATATACCAAAGGACTGGAAGTTAGTAAACATTGTCCTCACTGCACAAAAGGGATCACATGCTTAAACGCAAAAAAAATTTTTCTTTTTTTTTTTCAAGTGATTGATAAATTTTGGTGGGTTTTTAAATTCCCCTCCTTTTTTGAAAAACCCCCCCTCTTTAATAATTTTTTAATCAATTAAATGTTAAAAAAAAGAAATTTCATTTTTGTGTAAGATAAATCGAAAATTTGATATTTTTTTTTGTTAAAACCCCCAAATCTTAAAACCCCTTTGTTGGTTTTTATTTAAAAAAAGGGCAAAAACTTTTCTTTTAAAAACCCTAAATTCCCCCCTTTTGAAAAAAATTTTAAAAGGGTAACATTTTTGGGGTTTGATTTCAGTAAAAACTAATCGTGATAATTTTTTAAATAAAATCATATTCGGGGTGGGAAAATTAAAAAAAATTTTTCCATTTCCTAAAAAAATGGGTACAAATTTAAAACTTTATTTCCCCTTTTAACTATAAAAAGAAAAAGAAAATTAAATTTTTGGGACCAAATTTTTAAAAATTTTGGGGCCCCCGGTTTAAAATTTTCTTAAATTTGGGAAATTTTTTTTTTAAAATTTTTTTCCGGTTTTTTTTTCCCTTTTTTTTTTTTTTCCTTTTAAAACCCGGGGGAAATTTTACTTTTTCACCCTTTTTTAAATTTAAAATTTTGTGTTTTAAAATTATTTAATGAAATTTTGAGGGGTTTAAAAAAAAAAAAAAATTTTTTAAATGCCACCTTTTTCTTGGCAGGGTTGATTCTGCCCCCTTTTATTTGTGTAAAGGGGGATGAAATTTTTCAAATGTTTCTCGGGAAAAATTTTAAAAATTTGGGCTTGTTCAAGTAAAAATTTAATTTTTTTACCTAAGGTTTCAACTCGGTTTGGGTTTTTTGTGATTTTTCCTTTTTTTTAAAAAAGAACCAAAGGGAATATGAAATTAATTAAAAATTTTCGGAAAAAAGAAACCAAAATAAAATTGTTTTGGAAAATTTTGATCCTATTACTTAAAAATAATTTGCAAAATTTATGAAAAACCGGGGTTCCAGTACCTTTCCCAAAAAAAGGGTTTTTTAGGGTGAATTTAAAAAAAATTTAAAACCATTTTTTAAAAATTTGTTTTTTTTTTTAAAATTTTACGAACTTTACTTTTTTTCCTTGGGGAGGGAAAAACGGTTAAGTATCATTTATTTTCCAAACAAGCAGTAGATGGTTCCATATTGACAACTAGATGGATGAATATTTATCAGACTGTAGTTGACGTGTCTATCAATGAAACTGTGAAAATTCAAGGGGATGAACAATTGTACTATTACCACAATTGCATCATGGACAAATATTTGTATTATACAAATTCTGAGGACAAAGAATACTTTCTTTACGATGGAATGTAAAGCAAATCTGGAAATCTATGCTGACTTACATATGGACAGTTGAATGAGTTTATTAGATCAATGTGCAGGAATTGGCATTATTGGTTTGAATCATGTAACAATTAACATGTCAAAAGCATAGTCACAGATGGGAAATAGAACTTAAAGCCTAATGATTGACAAACATGCCATAATGAAAGAAACCCATTGTTGGATTAGTAAAGAACATATCCTTTGTGTAAATTAATAAGCGTTTTGAAAGTATTAAAGTTAGAAAGCTAATACTCAGGTTTGAACCTGATGCTGTATTAAAAGAGACTATCATTTTATTCAAGTATCGATCTGACGTCAAAGGTGGGTCCAAAATGATACAGGTATGTATTTACACAAATTTAGTTGAACGTGGATTTTTTTAGCAAATTAGCTAGGAGAAAAAGCAAAACCTACACAGCTTCGTTTTAAGGATGTAACTTGTCTAACTCTGAGATAACAGGAGTGGTCAAACTTAACAACCCTGTAAATACGACCGAATGTTCCAAGTCTAGAAGTACTTAGGAATTTTCATGATATTTCAGACTTCTCCAACTGAAGTGCAATCCTATTCCCCATCTTAGGTGAGAAGCTCGTCTATGTCATAGATAAACTGTCTATCTAATTAGAAAGCTTAAAGGCTGTCACAGGTGACATATATGCTGAAAATGTAAAAGACTCTCTTGTTGTTTAAGTGGTGGAGGTCACCTCATTGTTACAAATTTCAAACTCTGAAATGCAGATCTACATGCAGTCAAACTGAATTTTGTAATACTAAATAATACCTTGGTGTAGATGACGTCTGTATTAAGGAAGACCTATTCAGGTGGTTGCACAGTACTTGTTTACAATTTCAGGTCAAAGTCTTTAGTTTCCTATACACATAGGATGGATTTAGCAGAAATTGCTCAGCGTGAGTCAAAGGGTCCAATGCAGAAGTACAATCCTATGCAATAACCTACTAATCCGAGGTAGAATAATGCTGCTATTACGATGTATGTACTGCAATCCTTGAGAAATATTGTTCGGAGCGCATGGGTTAGAAAGATTCATTGTCCCTAAATGTTCTACGATATTGACGATTATAGATCAGTATTCGGTAGTAGCATGGTGTTTATGAACTAAGAAGATTTGAACTGTAACCCATTCAGTTTTACACGATCGCTGAAGGGTCTTGCTAATATTCCAGAATGTTGAAAACGAACTTTGAATACATCAGTCATACAAAGCTAGGCTTGAACTATTTTTTACATTTATGTGGTACTCAAGTTTCGGTATTAGTCATTTAGCTGATGCTAAATACTGTCCTTTACAGCGACATAAAAAAAACTGATGGTCTGAATCTGACCTTATATGACAAATTGCATGATACTTACGTGTAACAAAGCTTACTTTTGGTTAATCCTAAGCCACTATTTGCATGTTCGTAAGGTCTTACACGTAAGGGAGAGTCTGTATTGTACGGTAACACTTCGGGTTTTGCACTGCATTACATAAAGTGAAGCGTACAAGTTCTGATTCTGAATGTTCATTTTTTGATGTAATATGATTAGACCTTCATAGATCTGTGGTTAGGACGTCCTACTGATATGCTGTTTGCTTAAGCCATATTGATGAAATCTGAAATTTAATTGAAACCTAGGAACAAACATCAAGGCAAAAGTTGACAGCAACATTGATTTGATTACTCCTATGACACAAAACATATACAGGTCAGACTGATCAGCTTTTTAACAGATCATAGAATCTCAATAGATTCAACATAAATTTGATTGGGGTAAAACTTCAAAAGCACGCTAATGCCCAATCTTTGTCTGATGGAGACTCATTTTTTTGTAATCTTGGAAAACATGAATTCTCTGACATCTGATGAGGCTACCAACACATGATCATGTTAATATGACTGCTAATAACTTGGGACATTGCATGTCATGAGCCTATTTGTTCCTTTTTCTCCATGCTTTATTGATCTCGATCTAGGCCATTTTCAAATGCAGAGGTTTGATGGCTGGTACAAGTATCAAGCAGTATCTAGAGATGCAAACATACAATTAGCACATCTAACATCATCCGCAGTACGATTCCGGCGTTTGCATACGCCGTAAGGATCTGCTCATCCAGTCTCGTGTTGTATGCACATGGTATGCGATGCTGTGTGTCAAATTAAACTGCGCATTTTGCAGCCTAGACAGTCTGGCGTACATTGAAGTTGTCAAAGGTATGTGCTAGTATAGTTGGTGTATTAACAAAAAGTACAAAGTGAGTAATCACGTAGCATACGTGTTTATGTCTGTAGTCAAGAGTCTGTATTTGCCAACAGTAGGCTATCTAAAGTAGCAGTTCAGTGGACTGTGCTAGCCTAGTTTGAACTACTGAGCTCTGCATTGTTCCACTGATAGTGAATGGGAGCTCTAGCACCCAATACTAGCAGCTGCTGTGCATACTGTATGTGATGTTATAGAATCAAGTATGCTCTACACACACGTGCAAAATTGAAAACATTTGTTGCTCGCGTCTGATTGTTTACAATGATTGTCGATCCACTGCAGCAAATTTTGACGTAAAACTTACTAGTATCCTAGTAGCATACTAGTAAGCATTTTAAAGCAAGTTCATAGCTCATGCTAGCTACATGTCTACTTAAGACGCCTTGAAATCATTTCGACCACCTGCTTCGAATTATTTTCTTAGGTCAACTAGGACATAAACGTGTAATTAGAATTATTGTCCATTCGATGTTTCCTTTCAAATTTTCATTTTAACTTCCTTTTCATTCAAGTATCTGTCTTTTCCTTGCTATTTATTCTTAGATCGGTATGAAATATTTTTACTTCCACTTAAGATGTTATGCTGAACTGAAAACCCAGTCCTCGTTAACAGTCAGTGTGATGACTTCCGATTAGTGAATTCGTTTTTAATTTGGTCGTAACTGTATCTTTCCTTTTCGCTCGATTTACAAGTGTGCAATACAGTCAGTCTTTCTGAATCTTAAAAGTTTGAGATGGCTCTGTCAATCTTTGGAAGTTCTGCATTCCGTGGCCTATTTAACTCATTCCATGCTGTAGCTAGAAAATATTATGCTTCAAACCAGCAATTTGTCTCTGATATATGCTGTTTAACTTTGATTATACATAATTGTACAGAGTGATATCAGTGCCACGTTCTCAAGTTTTTGTACACGCCATGAATTTCCATGTAGTAACATTTCGGTAATATTTACTACTGTATCTGTTAGAAGAGCATCCGCTATTTTGTGAGTTTTCTGACTAATTTATACATACAGCTTTTCTTTGTGATCCAGGCAACAGTTGCTACATAATTCTTCATATTATGCAATCAGTTTTTCACCTTTACATTTAATGAATTCACAGCACCTTTTCCCAATTTAATTAGTGTCACATAAAATTTTACTCTCAAAATCAGTTTCCTCTTTGTTTTTTAAATTTATCCAGATCTGGCATAGATGCTTCCGGCTCGCACAGTAGGTCGGGCCACCTTGATGCTTCTAAGCTAATAATACTGATGTACTGCTGTTGAACTTTAGATGACATAACAATCTCTTCAGATTATAAAGCTTGGTTAACTTCTATACAACAAGCTTACAGAATCTGTAATAGGCAGGGACAATATACAGCACAGTCAAATTATTGTAGTAGCATTGCTTACTGATGGACAGTACTTGGTGACGTTCAATGACTGACTGCCCAAAGTGTACTGTACAAAAGTAATCCTGTGGTCAAACACATGACCTAGTTATATTTATCACAATGTACGTTATAACGTGGAGCACGAATATGAAGTAAGTCAGTGTATTTTTAGCTAAGCTCCTTTGGACTGAATTGCGAGTTCTGAAGGGCCCTTGTATTAACCCGAAGCTGTAATACGCTCCTAGTCCGGACACACTTTTTCATACTGCTATGCCGAGGCCCAAAGCCCACTAGGCGTCATGCAGCTTTTGCATAGAGTGCTAAATTCCTCTATTTTTTAGTTCCCTCAGTTCATGTTACCTGAGTTTTAAATTCTCGATGTATACCAACCTGTTTACTTAATGGGAAACTTAATATTTCTACGCATCATTAATGTTTCAATACATGCCCTGTTATCACCTTATTAGAAGTTACATCTAATCATTTTCAAGCTGATCCCATGTTGGGACATATCTAAGTGAGTCATTCGTCTAGATTTGCAAAAATTAGATTTTCTATTACTGAAATTTATTATGTCCTTCCTTCAATTGTGGTTGGAATTTTTTAAAGACTCCTAGTGATTAGAATAACAAGTATCCTTCACTTCGATGTCGCAGTTGCAGGGACAGTATTGTTGTCTATTTATGTAATATTTGTAATGACGTCTAGTACCAAGGATACTAGCAGCTTGTCTAGATGCCTTAAAAAACTAGGATCTCTTTATAAGATGCATAGGGATTTTATATTGTCTGAGCAGCTAATTGTTTTGACCTTCTACAAGATTATTAATTAAGTGTTTAAAACATTTGTATATTTTCAATGCTGCTAGGCCTCATTGCTATGTAGGCTCTCATGAATGCTTATTAAGATTTCTGGAATTTCTAGTATTAGGGCTTCCTATACTAGATCAGGAATAATTATACCAATTGGCAAAATTGGGCTACCCCACCTTGAAAATTTTGACTAGTCTCAATCTTTCTCAAATTCACATATACTCCAAGACAATTGACTGCTAGGAGTCATTTACATGTTTCCGACCCATCATTCTACGGATACTAGCACTTAGTCTCCAAAAACAGACCAAAACTTTTAATTTATACAAACGATCCTGTTTTGTTTTTTAAACATTCTATCAAGCTGCTAAATCTTGTTACTAGACCTTCACACTATTGTATGTTAAATAGCACACACTACTGTTCAACTGTCAGGGTTTTCACTCATCATTTTTTATTCAAGAGTCATCAACCCTTTAGAATAAATTTACAAGAGTCAAAACTGAAAAAGAAGGG
Organism: Holothuria leucospilota; assembly: GCA_029531755.1. Taxonomy (NCBI): domain Eukaryota; kingdom Metazoa; phylum Echinodermata; class Holothuroidea; order Aspidochirotida; family Holothuriidae; genus Holothuria; species Holothuria leucospilota. The sequence continues at coordinate 15,164 of JAIZAY010000498.1, read as the reverse complement.
GTCAAAATAAATTTGAGTAATAAAACAAACATACTTTATTCCTGTTTTTGCCTAGACGAAGCAACATAAGACGTACTGAAAGAAGGTGGGAAATTCACATCTAGCACCTTCATGTAGACTGTAGCTTACGTCATACACTGTACCTCGAAACTGCCTATGTATTGGGATCATAAAGTTTTCCCAACAAAACATGCGCCGTGCACGAGATCGACACACTTCTAGAAATAACTAGAGAATTGAAACAAATGCTTTTAGTGCTAGTAGCACTACTAACAAATAGGCCTATGCATGTACAGAAGCCTACGTACGATGTAGTCCTCTCTGCACGATTCCATCATTGCTGTAAATGCATAGTGTACTGGCATCATAGAGCAGTATTATAAGTTCTTATAATACTACTCTATGACTGACATTTACATTGATGTACTGATTACAGCAGAGCTTTGTGTAATACATGGCCATATTTCATACTTGTACAGCAGTTATTGTACAGTGTGAAATGCTGTGAGTGGTATTTTATTTAATACCACAGACATACAGTGTACAGAGACTGGCAATGTGTGTCTTGCGTCACTTATGTCCCGCGTAACATCTACTACCAATCATGTTAGGCTGGTGTATGTTTGTCCCTAGCCTAGCCTTATGTTTATACAGCTGAAATTGAATTTCGAACCAGAGATATCTGAGATCTAATACACGTGCCCTTGTTTCGAGTCAAATCTAATCACGTAACTAGGGGCAGTGCATGCGGGTGCAGTTAATTAGGCGTAAATGTACACATGGGAATGGTGGTAGCTCCGTACTGTTGCAGCCGATACAGTTTTTTATTCAGAATATACAGAGAGGTGGAAAATGTCTCACAGAACAATGTTGGGTTCTGGAGAGTGCTGCATTTTGTGAGTAAATTTTTGTGCACACAATAAATGTATTGGTGAAATTGCTTTATCATTACTGATTGTTGGGGTGAAAAAGCTGTGCATCAGTTTGACCCCAGAAGTTTTGTGTCTGTGCATCAAAATCAAAAGTTGTGTCATTGACCTGGGTGTCTGGGTCAGGGAAAACCCTGACTGTGCCTTGGTCCATACAGCTACAGTATGGTTACGTTCACACACGCACATGCGCGTATGTAGCAACAATCATTGCAGAAACCTATGCAGACGATGTTACTCTCACAGTAACATGCAGGAAAAACTTTGTACAGCAATATAGCCTAGAGAACAAAGTTTACGTGAAAAGTAGGCCTAGGTATACCCTAGGCTAGGCCTAGCCTAGAGGTTAATTACCTAGGAGTATACGTGAATTTGAGAAAGATTGAGACCATTCAACATTTTTGAAGGTGCAAGAGACCAATTTTGCAATATGGCGATATTGCTGACCTAATTAGTATGGGAAGCCTAAAGCGTCCCAAATACTACGTCAACAGACTGCGGACTAGTCAGTCCTCAGTTAAGGGCTGTGGTTGTTCGCCTACATCTCACTATACACAGTTCTTACACCGATGTATAGAAATAGCGGGGGGGGGGGATCAGCCATCTGTGTAATGGTTGAAATTGTCTTTCTTCTCACTGAAAATTTTGAAAGGAAAATCTTAATGTAATTAGCATGAATTTTCTTCCTCAGATCTTACAGGAGTATTGCAGTTGTTTTTGATCCCTGAGAATTTCTGCAAAGTGCCAAAATGTGAAATGAAATCAGCAACTTTTCCGCACTGTAAAATTTACTGTGCAGCTATGGAACTTTGTTTACATAAGTACAGTATGCTACAAGGAATAATTTAGTATTCCAATTGTGCATAGCAGTTTCGTGGACTCCGTTCTGAATTGTACGGTAAGGGAGGGGATTTCCGACCGCTTAAGAGAAAAATGTTTTCATTTTGCAGGCAAAAGATTGTAAGCCTATTATTTCTTTTAATATGACAGTATGACTATAGACATGTTGCTCACACCTAAGATGACTATCAGATTTCACTTCAGTTGGAAAATTGCAAAAAATCAGTGTTCAAATTTGTTTTTTTTTTCTGCTAATTAAGACCGCTTGTTGCTCAGATTAGACCACCCTGTTGAGCTAACTACGACCACCCTAACAAAGATGTTGTTTTCCTTTTACTTTTCCCCAATTTTGTTGAATGAAAAACAGGGGTGGCAAAAAAGTAGTCAAAACCGGTTTTGACCACAAAGCAGATTTAACCTGATTTAAACCAGGCAAAACTAGGTTTAAGCCAGTCAAAACTGGTCAAAACCTTTATTTGGACACAAAGGGCAAGCATAAATTCATACATCCAACCAACTGTGATATAGGAATGACTTAGGATGTTTCAATATTAAAGCCAAAGTTTTATTTGCTGGCTGATTGATGTTTCTCATTGTAATTTGTTTTGCATACTCTCAATAATAACATATTGTGCACTGTGGAATGTACCTAATACATGGAATTAGAGAAGGTGTGAGAATTTCTGAATCAATAAAACATGAAGAGAAAAGTATTCTCTTTTTCAAGAGGACACCAAAATATTTTTGTGCTTCATGAATATGCAAATTAGTACTGCATATTAATTAGCAGTCAGAATTAGCAACACATGCCAACTACCTGTTGGTAATTACGACCTCCACCACGAAAGATGGAAGGGACAATTCTTATTGGGGTTTTGAGATACAAATGACCTAAACTGGTATTTCTCATCAGAGGAATATAGCATTGAAAGTCTGCTATTATAGTGTTACATCAAGCAAAGGGCATAAAACATTGGTTGTCTAATTCTTATGGAAATTCATAAAAATCCTTGTTTGGGAAAAGGTCACTAAGACAGCAGATTTATTCATGAAAATATTTGCAACTTAGAATGAATCAAGATGAATTAGATACTGTGTGTATAACTTCTCCAATGACTACTTGATGTTTGTTCATTCTTTTCCTGATTTTCAATTAATATACATATTCACTAGGTGGTCTTAATTAGCAACAGGGCATAATCAGCAGGACTCCTTTACCCTAGATCAGTGAAATCCCTATGATTATATATGTACACAAAAAGTGCTACACATTTTTGCACTTGAATAGCAATTTACGCCAGCTTGTATGGTAAATTGCGATGCGAGACCAGGTAAATTATTCCCTTTGCTAATAAGTTACATCTTTACATCAGTAAAAAATGTTTGCAGATGCAACTGCCATGTGTAGGCTTAGGCTATGAACAGGAACTTTTTTTTTTTTTTTTATTTTTTATTTTCCTCATTTGATTGTCACTTATTATAATATTTTCCAATCACATAAATTAACATCACAATAAAATACAGGTGATAAAGTAGACTTTAACATTTGCCTGTCAACAATCGTTTGTAAAAATAAATAATATATCAAAGAAAATATCTTTGTAACGTTACAAAAATACCTACAAATCCAAATCCAGTAAATTAAACCAGGGCAACCAATAACGTTCCCAGATACCCACTTTCAAATCTTTCTTTAATATATATGAGTAGAGCATGAAATAATTTCTTAAATAATGCAATAGCCCAATAGTAGACGGGAGAGTTTTTATTTGCTTACAGCGGAATACATAGTATTTTATTAAAATTATCACTAGATTGAGTTCACGTGAGAAATCACCCCCAAATAATGCTACTGTATTATTTCTTAATTCAACGTTAATTCCAGCGTTTACAAGGATGTTTTGCATGTAATTCCAAAGGGCTGAAGTATAATGGCAGTTACAAAAAAGATGATCAATCGTCTCGATATCATTACCACAAAATGAACATTTATCTGAGTCTATAGCATTAATAAGATAAAGATATTTATTAGTAGGAATGATTCTATGGAGGAGTCTATATTGAAACCACCTAATTTGTACATCACTGGAACATTGGAAAGGAATAGAACAATACATTGAGCATGAATCTTTGGAGACATCATGAGTACGGGACCATTTTGTAAAGGATTTATTACAAATAGCAGATGAATTTAAAAGTTTATCGTAAATAGCCTTACAACCCAATTGATTACTCTTAAGAACGATATTCATGAAACTATTCATTGGATTACTTAATCGATAACTGAGGTTCCTTAAACATTGTGTCCGCTGTTTCTTAATTGCTGCAAGAATCCCATAGAACTCAAGAAAGTTTGTTTTATGGAAAAAGTATTGATGAAATAATCGTATGTAAAAAATGTTTGCAGATGCAACTGCCATGTGTAGGCCTAGGCTATGAACAGGAACTTGCTATAGCCTACAGCAATCAAAATGTTGTGCATGGCATCACAATGTCACGCACACGGCATTCTGATTTCAACAAATATTTCGAATGCTACAATCAATTTTACAAAGTGGCAAAGTTGATCATGTTGTTTCAAATTTTCAGAACTTTTCAGAGGTTTCAAGTGATAAAAAACAACTGCAATGTACAGTAAGTGTAATATTTATTCAAATTCAAATTCAAATTTATTTCTCATATGAACAACGACACCAGTGTTCTCCACCGGCTGTTTTGTCCGGGAGCTCCGCCCGTACAAAATCTGCCACACTACTTTAGCGCCCGGACAAAACTTTGCCGCCCGCATAGGAAATTGACCCGCCCGGTCAAGAAGCTGTCTGTAAACTCAATCACAAACACCACAACTAAGTCATTTGACTGCCTTTTTATATTTGATTTCAAATACTCATGACAAGCAATGTATAATAAAACATCGGAGATGCAACCCAGCTCACTTGCACCTGAGCTCTTATATCATTCAGTATGCACTTACTGCATTTCTTTCATATGTTTCCACAGTAGGAATCCGTTACCATCAAACTCATACACTAAACAAAACCATTCAATTGAACTGTCCCCTAGGTTTCCCGATTTTCACCCGAAATTTCCATTAAAGTCTACTTCATACTTGAATACGTCCATGTGGAAACTGGAGCTTCAGATCTGCAAGTAAAGTCAAAGATATTTAGAAAATGCAATTTGCAAAAAATGACCACAAAATGCCCAGATTTGAACCCATAGGGGAGGCTAAGAACAAGGCTGTAGATTGCACCATTTGCGATCTAAGCCCTCCTAAATTGTCAAAATTTTCCCAAAGGGGAGGGAGACACCCCCTCCCCTTAGACCCCTTCTCCACGACGACGATCACAAGAGCCCCGGGACAGAAAACAGACCAGTGGAGAACCCTGCGACACACAGTAAAAGGTTGCATAAACAAGTATTAAGGACATATGAAGGACACATAAAAACAGAAAACTGTCATCAAAGCTAGTGACCATTGAAAAGCACAAAACAAATTATAAACGCAAAAAGGGGAGAAAAAAGATCCCCAGAGAAATTTACAAAAGAGAAGGCAAGGAAAGGAGAGAAGGAAAAAAAAAACAGAGAGAAAGAACGAGAAAAGCTAAGAATTTAGAAAAGAAGAAGACGTCGGAGATTTAGAGCAGGGGTCTCCAAACTTTTTTGCTTGGTGGCCCCAATTTTCTACTCCAGAATCTTGGTGGCCCTCAAATTGACGGGCCGGTGAGAGGAGTTTGGTTTTACTTGGTTATGCAGTGTTAATAAAGCAAATCACTGGTTCTTACATTAGAATCACTCCCATTCCTTATCTTTAATGAGAAATTTGACAATTATTTTTCGCTCCTGAATCCTTTCGCGACCCTCAGAAATACTAGGGGTCGCGACCCCTGATTTAGAGCATATATAATACAAGTAAATGTACATGACATCTGGGATAAATTACGTATAATTACTGATAAGTTCAGCTTTAACACTGCCAAGGAATGAATTACATTCAACCATAGATTTTATCATAGAGGGGAGGGACTGCCAGATATGATATGAATAATTATTTAAAATGAATTTTCCATTGTAACTTTTATGATAGGTAACAGTAAACAGATTGCTTACAAAACGAGTACTTGGTTGACAGTCAGGTCTTGGTGGGCATATAGCATAAGAAATAATATCAGGTAAGATATTGTTACAATGTTTGTAAATCAAATCACACATACAATAGAAATGAATATCTTTAATCATAAGGAGCTTATTCTCACTATACAGTATAATAAATGAGTTGAATAATGCCAAGGTTTACCTGTAAGTGCTTTCAGTAACTTACAGTATTCTGAAGGGTCTGAAGTGGCCTTAAGACAGACTGTCTAGCTGTACCGTAAATCTCTATTGCATATCTTAACTTAGAATAAATAAACCAGTAATATATAGATCTGTAAAGCGATGCTTATTGGAAGAAAGTTTCTTAATGTTTACCAACATATTTTACCAAAGTGTTACAAAGATCATTGATATGAGCTTTCCAGGATAGTCTATCGTCTATTATTAAACCTAAGTACTTAATACTAGAAGATTTGATGATAGTTGTACCGTTAAATACGATTTCATTACAACAAGAATGGGCTTTAGCAGAGGCATGAAAAATATTAAAATTAGTTTTACGAAGATGTAAGGTGAGCTTGTTGGAGTCAAACCATTCTTTAAGCTGACTCAGAGTACAAATTCCCTTCTGAGCTAGAGTATTACAATTCTTATCATACAAAAAGACACTAGTATCATTGGCGAACAGACGAACTGATATATTTGGAACAGCTTTACTTAAATCATTAACATAAATTAAAAACAATAGAGGCCCTAGAACAGATCCCTGCGGAACACCCGTTTCGACAGGGAGTGAATGGGAGTAGACGTTATTTAACAAAAACTCGGTGCTTCCTGTTTAATAAGTTCACAAGAGTTTATGCAGGGTACCACGAATACCATAGTAATGAAGTTTTCTTAGCAAAATAGTATGGTCAACAGTATCAAATGCCTTCTTAAGGTCAAGATAGAGTCCTAGAACATTGTTTCCTATTTCAAGCTGTGAACAAATAGTGTTAACAGTTTCTAATAAGGCGTGGCCAGTGGAGTGGCCTTTCCTAAACCCAAACTGATAGTCATAAAATATTTTTTTTTTCTGTCAAGGAAATTACGCAATCGTTTTTCGGTAACAGTTTCGAGCAATTTATTAAAACAAGGTAACAAACTGATGGGTCTATAATTCTCAGGCAGGTCACTTTTACCTTTTTTGAACAATGGGATCACTTTGGCAATTTTGAGGGCCTCCGGGCAAGAGCCAGTACTGAAAACAACATTGAAAATATGAGCAAGCACAGGTGCTATTACATGGCTTGCAGATTTTACAAGCTTGACAGGGATTTCATCACTACCAGGGGCCTTGTTAGACTTCAAAGCAGTAATATATTCCAAAATTTTGGTTACACAAATGGGTGAAATGAAGACTGGCTGACATACAGGCACACCAAGATGCTCCAAGGGATTAACAGCAGGATTAATGTTGGGATTAACAGCAGGATTAATGTTGGGATTAACAGCAGGATTAATGTTGGGATTAACAGCAGGATTAATGTTGGGATTAACAGCAGGATTAATGTTGGGACAAAGTTTCTTTCCTATTGTAGAAAAGTAATCATTTAAAGCATTAGCAATACTCTCATCATCAGAAAAGACTTTATTATTGTACAAAATAGATGTGACTGGATGACACTGAGACTTATTTCTGCCTTTCACCAAATTATTGATGACTGCCCATGCTTGCTTTGAGGAAGTTTGCCTAGAAGTTAAAATGTTCTTGTAGTAGGAAGATTGTGCTTGTCTAAGAATGCGATTTAAATTCAACAGCGATAAGCGGCCAGCTTTGCTTTTGTAGTGGAAGAAGGGTTTGCAACATATTTCCGAAACAGGGTATTCTTAAAGGAGAGATCTTTTTATACCGGGTGTAATCCAGGGTTTATCCTTGGATTTTTTCCTAGACATTTTAACCAGAGGGAAATGCAGGTTATGGAGAGACTGAATTTCATTGATGAATAAATTGTAAGAGGTGTTGGAATCTGAGCAGTTGTAAACAGGTGAAAAATCTGTATTATCAAGTGAGAGAAGAAAGCTGTCAAAATTTTTCTGGTTATAAAACCTGATCAAAGGCCTGTCATTACTAAAGGTCTTGTTCCCTTCTATAACATAGAAATTGGAAGATGGTCACTAATATCAGTATGCAAATTACCAGAAAATGCATTATTATCAAGCAATTCATGAGGCAGCCTTACAAAAATATTATCAATAAGAGTGGCACTAGTATCACTTATTCTCGTAGGTAAGGTAATTGTAGGTACAAAGTTATGACACATTATCAACTTAATATAATCATTAAAGGTCGAACAACATTCTACTTTCAGAACATCAATATTAAAATCACCACCGATAATGCACATTGGGGAAATAAATGGTAGATCTAGACTTTTTTTGAGGGATTCTAGAAAATGCTTTACGTTGCCCTTTGGGTGACGGTAACATGTACAAATACAGAAAGAGTTTTTACCATCGTTCAGACCTAACCAAATATCTTCAACCTGACACTGGGGGCAAGAACATCTGAAGTTTGAAGAGATGACTTGTGTTTTGACATAATCTTTCCTAAGGGAAGTCTTGTAAAAAATTCCAACCCCACCACATTTGGAAAGAGAAGGAACATAATCAAAATTGTACCCAGTGAAAATATTCTGTAAATGATCTACATTTTTGCACCCAATTTCTGATGATAGAATGGTGTCGAACTTATGATTAATGTTCTCCAAATGGGCTACAAGTTGTAAATGATTTTTAGGTAAACTTCTAATATTAAGATGAAATACAGAGAGGCGAATATTTGTATTAGATAAGGCGTCATTGAATTCAGATTCATTGTAGAAATTACTTAAGACCACATTCAAGTTAAAATGGTGGTTAGTGGTATTATCGAGGAACGTTTGGAAAGACCTACAGTGGGTAACATCAGACATGTGAGTGGCAACTCAAAAAAATAGAGGAAATTTTGAGGACAAACTCGGCATATGCAAAAAGCTGCATCCGGGAGCCTAGAGCGATACCGTTGGGGGACAAACTCGGCATACAGTATGCAAAAAGCTGTGTCCGGGAGTCTAGAGCAATACCGTTGCATATCTGGTGTTAACAAGGGCCAAACCCCAGAAGCTCTTGGCAATTCCTCAAAGTAGGCTTAGCCTAAAAATCACACTGAACTTTACTTTCAAGTATTCTGCCTCCAACCCCGTTCAAATACCCTAGTACAATTTGTGATAAAAATAAACCTAGGCAGCTGGTCTTGGCCACTTGTTTTGTTACTTTTTGTCATCTAGCCTAACTTTGGGCTAGTCCTAGGTCCTTTGCCAACTGTACCAAGTACTGTGCCTGTACATATAGCCAGCAATAGGCTAGGCTCAATAATTTCGACTTCATGTATCACATTAAGCAATCCCCTGCCCTATGTAAACAAAATTCCTTAAAGCTTGTTGTAACAAAGTTACCTAAACGTAGTATGCAAACGTCGCAATGAGAGGATGTGGTTATTTCTAAAGTTTTATGAAGCAGTAAACATCAGTATAGGCTACTGTAGATCACTTAGACCAGCGCTTCTCAACCGGTGGGCCGCGGCCCACTGCTGGGCCGCGAAGCTCTCCCAGGTGGGCCGCTAGATCTGCCATAAAAAATAAAAAACTAAAGAAAAAAGATTAAACTTTTTGTAAGGTGGGCCTCAGAAAAATCCTGAGAGTCAAAGTGGTCCTCGAGTTAAAAAAGGTTGAGAAGCACTGACTTAGACCATACATACTGTAATGCGTGTTAGGATAGCAAACTAGTGGGTGCCATGACTCACAAGAAAGAAAAGCATCGTATGTCAAAATTATGCAAGAAAAACTCACAAAAATAATGCGGATAGCTCTTCTAAAGTATTTTGCACATGTCACGTAAATATTACCGGAAATGTGTACTGACTGACTGTGTACGAATCCTCTGATGATCTGTAATAAATAGACTGAGCCAACTGGCCTGTATATCACTTGGTGTACACAATTAGTGTGCAGTAATCATGCAGAAGCTAGCTACTGTAACCTGCCGGACAAATTTGGCTGGGTTTAAAGCACATAAATATTTTCTGAATTGCTGTACGAAAGCATGTGGTAATTGCAGTTAGCTACGTAGGGCGCCCAACGGCAATGCGAACTTCCATCTGATTGGACAGAAGTCCTAGGGCTGAGTCTGTGACAAAACATGTACAGTATTCAAGAAAGAACGTGTACAGCATATTACAGCACACTTTGTCAAGATACTCGGAGCGGGAAAAAACGGAAAGTGACAAAAGTAGCGGATTCCCAAAGTTAAAAAAACGGAATTCCACTAAATAACGGAAGTCTCACACTGACTGTAACATGCAGACTGGCAGCCCCTAACAAATTATCCAGTTCAGCATTTGTAACATCGTTAAATGGTGGTATAAAAATATTTTCAGATGGAGAATTCATAAAGAATAAGGATAGCAAGAAAGAGACAGGATGGGAAATAAAGAAAAGGAAGATAAAGAGATAGAAAAACTCTTAGAAAGGAAACATGAATGGTAGGCCAAGTAAATTTACACTTTAGGTCCTAGCTTTGCTATAAGAAGAAAATCAATTTCGACCAGCACTGTGCTGGTCGAAGACCCTGAGTTTTCAATGGGTCAGTGTAAGGACCGTGTAGGCTAGGCTATATGGAGCTATCGGCAACCGGCTTTAAACGTGCCTTTGCTGAGGACTAGCCCTAGCCTAGGCTAGGACTAGCTTAAGTTAAGATTTTACGTCCAAAATTTGCTGCGAGAAGAAAGTCAATTTCAACCAACATACAGACGGCCGAGCACACTGCTATTTTCATACTTGTTGTAAGGACTGTGTGTGTAGGCTATAGTGATCTCTCAGTGAACGATCACATGCACAGTCTAGTCCGCAGTCTGCTGACCTAGTATTTGGGTCGCTTTAGGGCTTCCCATACTACTAGTTCAGGGAACGAAGTGTAGGCCTACGTGAGTTAACTACACTAGGCTAGCACAGTCCCTTTTTACTGAGGACTAGACCTATACTCTTTAGCCTATTGTTAGGCCAAACAATAACAGACTGCTTGTCAGCTACTTGACAATAGACCTACAGTTATGCTACGTGATTCTACCTCCACCTTTTGTCTTCCTTTTTTCTAATAACCAACGTATACTAGCCCACAGTACCATGTGTAGGATACTTGGCAATGGTACGCCAGACAGCTCCTCAGGCTGACAAAATTCTCGTCAGTTTGAGACTGACACACCAGTCTGCATTCCATGTGCACTACAACACGAAGATCTTCGGCGTGAGCACCGACTCCTTCTCGGCGTAGCGGCTGGCAAACGCCGGGCCGAATCGGTCAACTCCCGTCGAATGATCACGTACAGTACTGTGCTATATACCTGTACTTGTATTGCCAATGCATTGATTTACCTTGCCTTGATTTACCTTGACCGCCATCCCCTCTTCTTCTTGAGTAAACTCCTAGATGAGACAGAATGGCAATGGGAAAGGAGGCCAAAGGCCCATTAATATCCCAAGTCCTTCAGTCCATTTTTAAATTGATTCAGTGTTGGTGCCTCTATCAGATTTTCTGGGAGAGAGTTCCATGTTTTCCAAATTCTACAAAAATATGAGTTCCTCCTTACTTCTAGTCTTGATGACTTGGGTCTTATTTTCCAGCTGTGTCCCCTTGTTGAAGTTTTACCCACAACCTCAACCATTTTAGTTAAATCTATTCTGAGATTTCCTTTGATCATGTTAAAAGCTGTGATCAGGTCCTGCCTTTTATGTCTTTGTTCCAAGGATGTTAATTTCAACAAATCCAACCTTTCTTCATACGTTTTGTTTTCCATTCCTGATATAATTTTGGTCATCCTACGCTGTACTCCTTCAACTAAATTTATATCCTTTCTCAAATATGGCTTCCAGACTGAAACTGCATAGTCCAGGTGGGGTCTAACCAAAGATTTATATAGGTTAATCATAATTTTACTATCAAAATTATGAAAATTCCTTTTAATTAATCCAATAACTTGGTTAGCTTTCTTAACTGAGGTAGAGCAATGTTTGCTAAAATTCATTGAAGTGTTTATGTAAATACCTAGATCCTTCTCCTCTTCTTTGCTTTCAAGCTGCTTACCATCCATGAAATAGTGGTTATTTGGGTTATTAAAACCAAAATGTAGAACTGCACACTTGTTAACGTTAAACTTCATCTGCCATTTTTCTGTCCATTCCATTAAGGTACAGTATTCAGATCTCGCTGTATATAGGACAGGTAATTTTAGTGTCATCAGCAAATTTACTAATACCAGAAATAATATTGAGATCCAGATCATTCATATAAATAGTAAAGCAAATAGGTCCAAGCACAGATCCTTGTACTACTGAACTTGTTACATCGGTCCAAGTTGACTCACACCCGTTCAGAACTACTCTTTGTCTCCGGTCTTTCAACCATTCCTGAATCCAATGTAGTACTAAACCATCTATACCATGGGCTTGAATCTTGTGTAATAATCTGCAATGAGGTACAGTGTCAAATGCTTTTTGGAGGTCCAAATAAACTACATCCACTGGAATACCCTGATCTATAAGTGCTGTCAAATTATCCCAGTAAAGAAGCATATTAGAGACACATGACATTCCTCTTCTAAAACCATGCTGCGTTTCCAGAATCAATTTATTTTCCTCAAGGTGAGTAACCATAACATCCCTAATTAGAGTTTCCATTATTTTACCTGGTATTGATGTAAGGTTTATTGGTCTATAATTGGTAACTTCTGCATGTGATCCCTTTTTGTGCAGTGGGACAATGTTTGCTAACTTCCAGTCCTTTGGTATATAGGAATGAGCTAAAGACTTCTGATAAATTTTTGCTAAAGGTATTGCAACCACTTCTGATAAGGTCCTTAAGTAATCAGACTTGACACCATCTGGTCCAGCAGCTTTACCTGGTTGTAATGTACATAAAAGTTCCTGCACCATCTCTTCTGTTATCTCAAAGTTAGACAAGGTTACATTTCCATTAAGTACTTTTGGAAGCTGTGGTAGTTCTGACATTTTCTCCTTAGTAAATACTTGCTTAAAAAAATCATTTAGTCGTTCAGCTATTTCGCTGTCAGATGTTATTACATTACCTTTATCATCTTTTAGTGGACCCACCTTGCTTTTGACGCTTTGCTTAGATCGAATATATGAATAAAATGATTTCGGATCCTCTTTTACATTATCAGCTATCAGTGTTTCAAATCGCTTTTTGGCTAGTATTACTTTCTCTTTAACTTTCTTTTGCAACGCTTTATAGTAATTCCAACAAGGTATGGTTCTATTAACCCTGTAACTCTTCCATGCTTTTCTTTTTCTCCTTATTAAGCGTTTCACCTCGTTTGTCATCCATTTAGGCTTTAGCTTTCTTTTTGGACTTATCTGTGGTACATGCTTTTTGACATGTTCCTTGTACATATTCAACCATATTTGCCACATTTCCTCCACAGTTTTATTTCTAAATAACTCATTCCAGTCACTGTCCTTGTAATCATTGATCATAATTTCCCAATTTGCTTTCTTCCAGTCGTACAACTCAAACTTACTTCTTTGGCCTAATCCCCTTGTTATAATACAATTCCATGTGATGCAATTGTGGTCACTATCACCAAATTGTTCTCCCACTTGAATGTCTTCCACCATTTCACTTTCTGATGTAAGTAATAAGTCTAAAATATTATCCCCTCTAGTTGGGTCGATTATATGCTGGAACCATAAACTATCTTGTGTTTGCTGAAGAAATCTTTGTGATGATGTTTTTTCTGCTGTCATGTGTATCCAGTCTATGTCTGGAAAGTTAAAGTCTCCAACTATCATAATCCTCTTGTTCTGGGCAGCGTCCATTAATGTATCAGTTAATACTTGATCATCCTCTGCATTGCAACTTGGAGGTCTATAAACTACTCCTGCAAGAATATGGTCATTTCTCATTTCAATCTTGTACCACAAAGCCTCTCTATACTGACCGATAGTTTTAATTTTTAACCCCTGCAAACGCTCATTTACATAAATTGCTACTCCTCCACCTTTTTTATCCTGTCTGTCTTCTCTATAACATTGGTAATTCTTTAGTTGAGTTTCGCCATCTGAAAGACCTACATGGAACCAGGTTTCGGTAATGAAAATTAAGTCAAAGTCATAGATGACAGCATAAGCTTCCAACAAATCTAGCTTTTTGAAAGCACTTCGGGCATTAACATAAAAACATTTCAAACTAACTTCCTCAACATTTTTCCATGGTGAATTATCTTTAACACAATAAATACTTTTGACTTTCTTGGTTTTATTTACACTATTTACACTTGTTATTCCTCCATTACTGTTAGTTGGCGAGAAAGGGCTCTCCTTCCTCAGTAAATTGAGCAGGTAGCCCTTCTTGTTGCTTGATTATTTTAATCAACTGACCATGCCTTATGACCAGGTTAGTCTCCCCACGTGCCTGTCTCATTTTCATTTCCTCACGTAATATTTGGCCTTCTTGGCGCTGTTTATAAGTGAGATCTGGTCGTACATATACATTCCCATACATTACGTACATGTATACATACGTACGTACAATCGCTTAAGGATTGCTACTGACTAGTTCTAAGGTGTGTGTACTATATACCTGTACGTGCATTGCCAATGTATGGTGACCGTGTATGCAATATCACATACATGTATACTGTACGTACGTATGCACGCCTACGGATTGCTATGTACATGCATTGTATATGCACAGTACAGGAAATCCCGGCATATATCAGCCCGGCGTACATCGGCCCGGCGTACAATCACAAAAACCTCGGCGTACCTCCGGCGTAGGCCTTACATGGAATGCACCCTGGCTGACACATTGTAGTTAGTGCATCCTGTAGTCTGCTACGCATAGAGCTGTTTGAACCAGTGCTTCCACACTCCAAAATTCATTTTTCTTGAAATGGATTCTAAAATTTCCTGAAATTGGCTCGGTATTTCCTGATATTTTCAGTAACGCTTCTTTTATGCTACTTTAATGGCTGAACCAGGATTTGGAGCAATTATAGAATACCCTGCCACGCGAAAACGCCCCCAAAATTAATTGGCTACTTCGTTAAATTCCATAGTTAGTTATTTTGAGAACGACTCATGCATATAATGTAGCTGATGCACAAGGTGTATGTGGATTGCAAAAATAGACTAACCCTTTACAACAGACATCTTGACCTTTACCTTGATTCTTAATTGAACCTTCCAGAAAAAAAAAATTGTAACA
>JAIZAY010001240.1:0-18235 GCA_029531755.1 Holothuria leucospilota | reverse complement strand
TGTACCATTTTTGCATACATTGTATGATTCCATGGGAGCTGGTCTAATTAAAACATGTTACCTGTAGGCTTAGTCGCTTTACACAGCACTGAAAAGTCAGGCTCTGGTCTTACTGCATTGCAAAACATATTTTACAATTGGGCATGATCCTCTTGTACTGTATGCTCTCTGCCCCTATAGTAAAACTATGGCCCCACTTCAATACAGTAAGTGCAAAAAGGCATTTTGAATGGTGGTAAAGTTTATGTCTTGACAGATCCATATAATTTCTATAACCAGTACAAGTTTGCTATTCAAAAATGAAAAGGCTGCAGGGATTTTTTAGAGGGGGGGGGGGGGGGAGGGGGGGACAGCTAATTGAGCATAAAGAATTAGAATAAAGAATAAAGTTTTGACAGTCTTTACCTGGATCTTGTACCACATTGACTCTGGAACAATCTGTTCAATTTTGCAAATTCGTGGACTTTCTTAAGGATATTATTTTGCTCTAATGACAATCAAGGAATTTTAAAAAAGAAATTGTTGACAAAGTGTTACGTCCGAAACAAGTATGATCAGACACCATTATGTTGGCTCTTGAAGCTGTTAAAACTGAATCAACCAGCTATAGTTTGTTCAGGATTTTAGAAGAACTGGGCAAGATTTTTCATAATAAAATCTTTCAATAAAGACACAGTTTGCACAATATAAACTGATGTGTGTAAGTCTTCGGGAACTACAACTAATGTTACAGCAGTATGGAACATTCTTAATATTACATTAATTTGAAATTTTGTTACTTTGTGCTTAATTTCTTAGAATAACTGTAAAGCTGTGTTGATTTTCTTTCAACAGGAATGTTAATTTACCTTATAGACATTAAATATGGCAGAACTTTTGAACTAAGTCAAATTGTTGACATCTTGTTACGTCCGAAACAAATTAGTGCTAGGTGAAAACTTCTAGACTTTAAAAGCTGTTCCAACTTTTTGTGTTCTGTTATATGGAGGACCCCTACATAATTATACAGTGAGAAAATAATCAACATAAACTGATTCCTGTGGTTTTAATGAAAACTTCTTGATGCAGAATTTCTAAAATCAAGACAATTTAAGCTTATTTTTGCTGTAAAATGTTTCTTGTCACTATTATCAGTGAAAAAGATCACTTGTATTATTTGCCAACCTGTTAACCATTACATCAATGAATTAAAAGATGTTTCTGATTAGCTTTTACTGAAGCAGGCATGCCTCACTTAATACAGGTTTTTGCACTATGAATGGGTATTTAGTAGTAAACCAGTATTTATGACAGAAAAACAGAAATGATTTAAGCTATGAACTTCTAGGTTTCTTAAAATTTAGTGTTTCTACTTTCCAAAAACAAAACTTTTGAGATGACAGTTGAATTTTTAAATTTTAACCCAAATCAGGAAGAATTGGTATAGGTTAAAAAAACCAGTGCCTTGTATCATTGGCGAACAGACGAACTGATATATTTGGAACAGCTTTACTTAAATCATTAACATAAATTAAAAACAATAGAGGCCCTAGAACAGATCCCTGCGGAACACCCGTTTTGAACACCCGTTTCAACAGGGAGTGAATGGGAGTAGACGTTATTAACAAAAACTCGGTGCTTCCTGTTTTTAAATAAGTTCACAAGAGTTTATGCAGGGTACCACGAATACCATAGTAATGAAGTTTTCTTAGCAAAATAGTATGGTCAACAGTATCAAATGCCTTCTTAAGGTCAAGATAGAGTCCTAGAACATTGTTTCCTATTTCAAGCTGTGAACAAATAGTGTTAACAGTTTCTAATAAGGCGTGGCCAGTGGAGTGGCCTTTCCTAAACCCAAACTGATAGTCATAAAATATTTTTTTTTTTCTCTCAAGGAAATTACGCAATCGTTTTTCGGTAACAGTTTCGAGCAATTTATTAAAACAAGGTAACAAACTGATGGGTCTATAATTCTCAGGCAGGTCACTTTTACCTTTTTTGAACAATGGGATCACTTTGGCAATTTTGAGGGCCTCCGGGCAAGAGCCAGTACTGAAAACAACATTGAAAATATGAGCAAGCACAGGTGCTATTACATGGCTTGCAGATTTTACAAGCTTGACAGGGATTTCATCACTACCAGGGGCCTTGTTAGACTTCAAAGCAGTAATATATTCCAAAATTTTGGTTACACAAACGGGTGAAAAGAAGATTGGCTGACATACAGGCACACCAAGATGCTCCACGAGATTAACAGCACGATTAATGTTGGGATTAACAGCACGATTAATGTTGGGATTAACAGCACGATTAATGTTGGGATTAACAGCACGATTAATGTTGGGATTAACAGCAGGATTAATGTTGGGATTAACAGCAGGATTAATGTTGGGACAAAGTTTCTTTCCTATTGTAGAAAAGTAATCATTTAAAAGCATCAGCAATACTCTCATCATCAGAAAAAGACTTTATTATTGTACAAAATAGATGTGACTGGATGACATTGAGACTTATTTCTGCCTTTCACCAAATTATTGATGACTGCCCATGCTTGCTTTGAGGAAGTTTGCCTAGAAGTTAAAATGTTCTTGTAGTAGGAAGATTGTGCTTGTCTAAGAATGCGATTTAAATTCAACAGCGATAAGCGGCCAGCTTTGCTTTTGTAGTGGAAGAAGGGTTTGCAACATATTTCCGAAACAGGGTATTCTTAAAGGAGAGATCTTTTTATACCGGGTGTAATCCAGGGTTTATCCTTGGATTTTTTCCTAGACATTTTAACCAGAGGGAAATGCAGGTTATGGAGAGACTGAATTTCATTGATGAATAAATTGTAAGAGGTGTTGGAATCTGAGCAGTTGTAAACAGGTGAAAAATCTGTATTATCAAGTGAGAGAAGAAAGCTGTCAAAATTTTTCTGGTTATAAAACCTGATCAAAGGCCTGTCATTACTAAAGGTCTTGTTCCCTTCTATAACATAGAAATTGGAAGATGGTCACTAATATCAGTATGCAAATTACCAGAAAATGCATTATTATCAAGCAATTCATGAGGCAGCCTTACAAAAATATTATCAATAAGAGTGGCACTAGTATCACTTATTCTCGTAGGTAAGGTAATTGTAGGTACAAAGTTATAACACATTATCAACTTAATATACCCTGTAATCATTAAAGGTCGAACAACATTCTACTTTCAGAACATCAATATTAAAATCACCACCGATAATGCACATTGGGGAAATAAATGGTAGATCTAGACTTTTTTTGAGGGATTCTAGAAAATGCTTTACGTTGCCCTTTGGGTGACGGTAACATGTACAAATACAGAAAGAGTTTTTACCATCGTTCAGACCTAACCAAATATCTTCAACCTGACACTGGGGGCAAGAACATCTGAAGTTTGAAGAGATGACTTGTGTTTTGACATAATCTTTCCTAAGGGAAGTCTTGTAAAAAATTCCAACCCCAACACATTTGGAAAGAGAAGGAACATAATCAAAATTGTACCCAGTGAAAATATTCTGTAAATGATCTACATTTTTGCACCCAATTTCTGATGACAGAATGACGTCGAACTTATGATTAATGTTCTCCAAATGGGCTACAAGTTGTAAATGATTTTTAGGTAAACTTCTAATATTAAGATGAAATACAGAGAGGCGAATATTTGTATTAGATAAGGCGTCATTGAATTCAGATTCATTGTAGAAATTACTTAAGACCACATTAAAGTTAAAATGGTGGTTAGTGGTATTATCGAGGAACGTTTGGAAAGACCTACAGTGGGTAACATCAGACATGTGAGTGGCAACTCAAAAAAATAGAGGAAATTTTGAGGACAAACTCGGCATATGCAAAAAGCTGCATCCGGGAGCCTAGAGCGATACCGTTGGGGGACAAACTCGGCATACAGTATGCAAAAAGCTGTGTCCGGGAGCCTAGAGCGATACCATTGCATATCTGGTGTTAACAAGGGCCAAACCCCAGAAGCTCTTGGCAATTCCTCAAAGTAGGCTTAGCCTAAAAATCACACTGAACTTTACTTTCAAGTATTCTGCCTCCAACCCCGTTCAAATACCCTAGTACAATTTGTGATATAAATAAACCTAGGCAGCTGGTCTTGGCCACTTGTTTTGTTACTTTTTGTCATCTAGCCTAACTTTGGGCTAGTCCTAGGTCCTTTGCCAACTGTACCAAGTACTGTGCCTGTTCATATAGCGAGCAATAGGCTAGGCTCAATAATTTTGACTTCATGTATCACATTAAGCAATCCCCTGCCCTATGTAAACAAAATTCCTTAAAGCTTGTTGTAACAAAGTTACCTAAACGTAGTATGCAAACGTCGCAATGAGAGGATGTGGTTATTTCTAAAATTTTATGAAGCAGTAAACATCAGTATAGGCTACTGTAGATCACTTAGACCAGCGCTTCTCAACCGGTGGGCCGCGGCCCACTGCTGGGCCGTGAAGCTCTCCCAGGTGGGCCGCTAGATCTGCCATAAAAAATAAAAAACTAAAGAAAAAAGATTAAACTTTTTGTAAGGTGGGCCTCAGAAAAATCCTGAGAGTCAAAGTGGTCCTCGAGTTAAAAAAGGTTGAGAAGCACTGACTTAGACCATACATACTGTAATGCGTGTTAGGATAGCAAACTAGTGGGTGCCATGACTCACAAGAAAGAAAAGCATCGTATGTCAAAATTATGCAAGAAAAACTCACAAAAATAATGCGGATAGCTCTTCTAAAGTATTTTGCACATGTCACGTAAATATTACCGGAAATGTGTACTGACTGACTGTGTACGAATCCTCTGATGATCTGTAATAAATAGACTGAGCCAACTGGCCTGTATATCACTTGGTGTACACAATTAGTGTGCAGTAATCATGCAGAAGCTAGCTACTGTAACCTGCCGGACAAATTTGGCTGGGTTTAAAGCACATAAATATTTTCTGAATTGCTGTACGAAAGCATGTGGTAATTGCAGTTAGCTACGTAGGGCGCCCAACGGCAATGCGAACTTCCATCTGATTGGACAGAAGTCCTAGGGCTGAGTCTGTGACAAAACATGTACAGTATTCAAGAAAGAACGTGTACAGCATATTACAGCACACTTTGTCAAGATACTCGGAGCGGGAAAAAACGGAAAGAAACAAAAGTAGCGGATTCCCAAAGTTAAAAAAACGAAATTCCACTAAATCACGGAAGTCTCACACTGACTGTAACATGCAGACTGGCAGCCCCTAACAAATTATCCAGTTCAGCATTTGTAACATCGTTAAATGGTGGTATAAAAATATTTTCAGGTGGAGAATTCATAAAGAATAAGGATAGCAAGAAAGAGACAGGATGGGAAATAAAGAAAAGGAAGATAAAGAGATAGAAAAACTCTTTGAAAGGAAACATGAATGGTAGGCCAAGTAAATTTACACTTTAGGTCCTAGCTTTGCTATATGAAGAAAATCAATTTCGACCAGCACTGTGCTGGTCGAAGACCCTGAGTTTTCAATGGGTCAGTGTAAGGACCGTGTAGGCTAGGCTATACGGAGCTATCGGCAACCTTCTTTAAACGTGCCTTTGCTGAGGACTAGCCCTAGCCTAGGCTAGGACTAGCTTAAGTTAAGATTTTACGTCCAAAATTTGCTGCGAGAAGAAAGTCAATTTCAACCAACATGCAGACGGCCGAGCACACTATTTTCATACTTGTTGTAAGGACTGTGTGTGTAGGCTATAGTGATCTCTCAGTGAACGATCACATGCACAGTCTAGTCCGCAGTCTGCTGACCTAGTATTTGGGTCGCTTTAGGGCTTCCCATACTACTAGTTCAGGGAACGAAGTGTAGGCCTACGTGAGTTAACTACACTAGGCTAGCACAGTCCCTTTTTACTGAGGACTAGACCTATACTCTTTAGCCTATTGTTAGGCCAAACAATAACAGACTGCTTGTCAGCT
Organism: Holothuria leucospilota; assembly: GCA_029531755.1. Taxonomy (NCBI): domain Eukaryota; kingdom Metazoa; phylum Echinodermata; class Holothuroidea; order Aspidochirotida; family Holothuriidae; genus Holothuria; species Holothuria leucospilota. The sequence continues at coordinate 12,308 of JAIZAY010001240.1, read as the reverse complement.
ACTTGACAATAGAACTACAGTTATGCTACGTGATTCAACCTCCACCTTTTGTCTTCCTTTTTTCTAATAACCAACGTATACTAGCCCACAGTACCATGTGTAGGGTACTTGGCAATGGTACGCCAGACAGCTCCTCTGGCTGACAAAATTCTCGTCAGTTTGAGACTGACACACCAGTCTGCATTCCATGTGCACTACAACACGAAGATCTTCGGCGTGAGCACCGACTCCTTCTCGGCGTAGCGGCTGGCAAACGCCGGGCCGAATCGGTCAACTCCCGCCGAATGATCACGTACAGTACTGTGCTATATACTGTACCTGTACTTGTATTGCCGATGCATTGATTTACCTTGCCTTGATTTACCTTGACCGCCATCCCCTCTTCTTCTTGAGTAAACTCCTAGATGAGACAGAATGGCAATGGGAAAGGAGGCCAAAGGCCCATTAATATCCCAAGTCCTTCAGTCCATTTTTAAATTGATTCAGTGTTGGTGCCTCTATCAGATTTTCTGGAAGAGAGTTCCATGTTTTCCAAATTCTACAAAAATATGAGTTCCTCCTTACTTCTAGTCTTGATGACTTGGGTCTTATTTTCCAGCTGTGTCCCCTTGTTGAAGTTTTACCCACAACCTCAACCATTTTAGTTAAATCTATTCTGAGATTTCCTAAGTTGATCATGTTAAAAGCTGTGATCAGGTCCTGCCTTTTATGTCTTTGTTCCAAGGATGTTAATTTCAACAAATCCAACCTTTCTTCATACATTTTGTTTTCCATTCCTGATATAATTTTGGTCATCCTACGCTGTACTCCTTCAATTAAATTTATATCCTTTCTCAAATATGGCTTCCAGACTGAAACTGCATAGTCCAGGTGGGGTCTAACCAAAGATTTATATAGGTTAATCATAATTTTACTATCAAAATTATTAAAATTCCTTTTAATTAATCCAATAACTTGGTTAGCTTTCTTAACTGAGGTAGAGCAATGTTTGCTAAAATTCATTGAAGTGTTTATGTAAATACCTAGATCCTTCTCCTCTTCTTTGCTTTCAAGCTGCTTACCATCCATGAAATAGTGGTTATTTGGGTTATTAAAACCAAAATGTAGAACTGCACACTTGTTAACGTTAAACTTCATCTGCCATTTTTCTGTCCATTCCATTAAGGTACAGCATTCAGATCTTCTTGCAGTGTTTCTTTATCACGTTCGCTGTATATAGGACAAGTAATTTTAGTGTCATCAGCAAATTTACTAATACCAGAAATAATATTGAGATCCAGATCATTCATATACAGTAAATAGTAAAGCAAATAGGTCCAAGCACAGATCCTTGTACTACTGAACTTGTTACATCGGTCCAAGTTGACTCACACCCGTTCAGAACTACTCTTTGTCTCCGGTCTTTCAACCATTCCTGAATCCAATGTAGTACTAAACCATCTATACCATGGGCTTGAATCTTGTGTAATAATCTGCAATGAGGTACAGTGTCAAATGCTTTTTGGAGGTCCAAATAAACTACATCCACTGGAATACCCTGATCTATAAGTGCTGTCAAATTATCCCAGTAAAGAAGCATATTAGAGACACATGACATTCCTCTTCTAAAACCATGCTGCATTTCCAGAATCAATTTATTTTCCTCAAGGTGAGTAACCATAACATCCCTAATTAGAGTTTCCATTATTCTACCTGGTATTGATGTAAGGTTTATTGGTCTATAATTGGTAACTTCTGCATGTGATCCCTTTTTGTGCAGTGGGACAATGTTTGCTAACTTCCAGTCCTTTGGTATATAGGAATGAGCTAAAGACTTCTGACAAATTTTTGCTAAAGGTATTGCAACCACTTCTGATAAGGTCCTTAAAGACAGACTGTCATCACCCCAAAGTATATTTTTAGTGTATGTATATCAAAATTCTCAGTTGGTGACTGCTGTTTGATTGACATCAAAGTTTGCAAATTTGAAAGATGCAGAGTAGCTCACATTCCACACAAGGCAGAGAGAGTACTTTTATTACATTTTATAGCCTTGTGTGCTCACCAGGACATGGCCTTAAGCAATAAAACAGGTTTATTCTTGCACAAGGAAGAGTCTCATACAGTTATGGGAGGAGCTAGAAGATGCATAGTTGGGAGAATTGTTCTGTCTGGGATCATGAAAATTCCCCTTTAAGTAATCAGACTTGACACCATCTGGTCCAGCAGCTTTACCTGGTTGTAATGTACATAAAAGTTCCTGCACCATCTCTTCTGTTATCTCAAAGTTAGACAAGGTTACATTTCCATTAAGTACTTTTGGAAGCTGTGGTAGTTCTGACATTTTCTCCTTAGTAAATACTTGCTTAAAAAAATCATTTAGTCGTTCAACTAAATTTTGCTGTCAGATGTTATTACATTACCTTTATCATCTTTTAGTGGACCCACCTTGCTTTTGACGTTTTGCTTAGATCGAATATATGAATAAAATGATTTCAGATCCTCTTTTACATTATCAGCTATCAGTGTTTCAAATCGCTTTTTGGCTAGTATTACTTTCTCTTTAACTTTCTTTTGCAACGCTTTATAGTAATTCCAACAAGGTATGGTTCTATTAACCCTGTAACTCTTCCATGCTTTTCTTTTTCTCCTTATTAAGCGTTTCACCTCGTTTGTCATCCATTTAGGCTTTAGCTTTCTTTTTGGACTTATCTGTGGTACATGCTTTTTGACATGTTCCTTGTACATATTCAACCATATTTGCCACATTTCCTCCACAGTTTTATTTCTAAATAACTCATTCCAGTCACTGTCCTTGTAATCATTGATCATAATTTCCCAATTTGCTTTCTTCCAGTCGTACAAGTCAAAATTACTTCTTTGGCCTAATCCCCTTGTTATAATACAATTCCATGTGATGCAATTGTGGTCACTATCACCAAATTGTTCTGCCACTTGAATGTCTTCCACCATTTCACTTTCTGATGTAAGTAATAATCTAAAATATTATCCCCTCTAGTTGGGTCGATTATATGCTGGAACTATAAACTATCTTGTGTTTGCTGAAGAAATCTTTGTGATGATGTTTTTTTCTGCTGTCATGTGTATCCAGTGTATGTCTGGAAAGTTAAAGTCTCCAACTATCATAATCCTCTTGTTCTGGGCAGCGTCCATTAATGTATCAGCGTCCATTAATGTATCAGTTAATACTTGATCATCCTCTGCATTGCAACTTGGAGGTCTATAAACTACTCCTGCAAGAATATGGTCATTTCTCATTTCAGTCTTGTACCACAAAGCCTCTGTATACTGACCGATACAGTAGTTTTAATTTTTAACCCCTGCAAACGCTCATTTACATAAATTGCTACTCCTCCACCTTTTTTATCCTGTCTGTCTTCTCTATAACATTGGTAATTCTTTAGTTGAGTTTCGCCATCTGAAAGACCTACATGGAACCAGGTTTCGGTAATGAAAATTAAGTCAAAGTCATAGATGACAGCATAATTAAGCTTCCAACAAATCTAGCTTTTTGAAAGCACTTCGGGCATTAACATAAAAACATTTCAAACTAACTTCCTCAACATTTTTCCATGGTGAATTATCTTTAACACAATAAATACTTTTGACTTTCTTGGTTTTATTTACACTATTTACACTTGTTATTCCTCCATTACTGTTAGTTGGCGAGAAAGGGCTCTCCTTCCTCAGTAAATTGAGCAGGTAGCCCTTCTTGTTGCTTGATTATTTTAATCAACTGACCATGCCTTATGACCAGGTTAGTCTCCCCACGTGCCTGTCTCATTTTCATTTCCTCACGTAATATTTGGCCTTCTTGGCGCTGTTTATAAGTGAGATCTGGTCGTACATATACATTCCCATACATTACGTACATGTATACATACGTACGTACAATCGCTTAAGGATTGCTACTGACTAGTTCTAAGGTGTGTGTACTATATACCTGCTGGGATTTATTACAAAAATGTTTTCAGTTTACGTCAGGTGAGAAAGCAAGTTATTGCCACTCATATGAACTGCTCATGTTCTAATTGCCAAGTTGAGGATATCTGGCTTAAACTCAGTTATAATAACACTTCCTATAATGTTGCATCTTGCTACCGCCATCCTAAAGGTAACATTAGGCACTTTGTTGATGCCCTTGATAAATGTCTGGATTCATTCTCTGTCACTCCTCTGACTATTTTGGGGGGTGATTTCAACATAGATTTACTTAAGTTTGAGGATTGTCCTATCATTAATGATTATGTCAGTGTGGTTTTGGGTCATAATTTTATACCTACTATTAACTTACCGACTAGAATGAGTGAATCTAGCTTTACGCTTATTGATAACATTTTCCTCAAGTTACCTTCAGACTTACTTCATAACAAGGTCTCTTCTGGTAACTTCTACACAGATATAGTGATCATTTGCCAATTTCTGTATTATTGAAGGAAATGAAAAGTCAAATAATATAGAAAGACCAATGATCAGATGTTATAATCAACGAAACTTTAATAATTTTATCCAGGCAATTGAATCTGTAGATAATACTTCTATTTTTGATACTACGAATGTCAACAGATCTTATGACCAGTTGAATGTGGTTTTACAGTCATTTCATAATGTATATTTTCCTCTTAGAAGATTGTCCAGAAGAAAGTTTAACGATAAGCCATGGATAACTCAAGGTATCAAAAAGTCTATATCGCATAAAAATATTTTGTATCGGAAGTATATCAACAATCCTACCAACAACAACAAATCAAAGCTATCTTCTTATCGGCGTGTACTTCATCGGATTATTCGTAGTGCCCAAGCATCACATTACAAAAATATTTTGTTGTCTAGACAAACCAGTTCAAAGCAAGCTTGGTCACTTATCAATTCTTTAGTTAAGGGTAAACAAAAGCGTCGTTTTCCTGTGAACTTAATCTGCCATGAAGGTACAGTACAACGTATTTCAGTGATTCTGATATAGCCAATGCTTTGAATGACTTCTTTTCTTCAATAGGTCGCAAGCTTAGTCATGAGCTGGATTCACCCATAAGTCCTTCTGATTTCCTGGGTAATCCTAATACTGATGTGATTTTTCTTACACCTGTATCCGAGTGGGAAATTCTAAAACTTATTCATGCCCTTAAGGATGGGAAAGCTCCGGGTGCGGATGGTATTCCTACTAAGCTTGTAAAGTCTATCTCTCACGTGTTAGCTCCCATACTTACACATATCTTCAACAACGTATTTACATCTGGTGTATATCCAGACGCACTTAAAATAGCAAAGGTTATTCCACTTTTTAAAAAGGGTGATCGCTCTCTACCAGAAAATTATAGACCCATTAGTTTACTCCCTTGCATAAATAAAATTCTTGAAAGTGTTATAGAAAAAAGGATGAGATGTTTCTTAAACAGACACGATGTTATTTATAAATTTCAGTTTGGTTTTAGGGAAGGTCATTCAACATCTTATGCATTATTAGAAATTGTAAATAATATTCGTTCCCAATTGGATAATGGTAATAATGTACTAGGACTTTACTTAGACTTGAAGAAAGCATTCGACACAGTCGATCATGCTATTCTCTTAAAGAAGCTGTCACACTATGGTATCCGAGGAACGGCTTATAACGTTCTGTCAAGTTATTTATCCAATAGAAAGCAATGAACTTTTGTAAATAATACGTATTCGCATTATACTTATGTCACCACTGGAGTACCACAAGGTTCTGTACTGGGACCGCTCCTTTTTCTCCTATATGTTAATGACATTCAAAATGCTGCCCCCAATGTATCAATTCGCCTCTTCGCTGACGATACCAATGTCTTCTTGAGCAACAAAAATTGTACAAAGTTAATTGAAATGGCTACTAAAACGTTAAGCCTATTAAATATCTGGTTTGAATCCAATAAACTTACACTGCATATCGGCAAAACCACTTATACAATTTTTCATGCAGGTAAACAAAATAATCATGAATGCTCTGAGAGCTTTTGCTTTAATGGTACTCAAATTACCAAGTCACCTTAAACAAAGTACTTAGGACTGACCATTGATGAGAATTTAACTTGGAAGCAGCATGTGAATGAATTACGTAACTCCCTACTTAAGTATATTGGTATTTTCTACCACATAAGTGGCATCCTTCCAGTTGATACGGCAGTACAGATTTATTATTCCTTTGTTTATTGTAGGCTCTCCTATGCTATTGAAGTTTATGGCACAGCCTGTGCCACTGTACTTAAACCTCTACAGACTATACAAAATAGATTACTCAAGCTGCTTACTAGAAAACCAAGGCATTATTCAACTGACCAGTTATACTTGGATAGTAACCTATTAAAACTTAAAGATATTCATATGTATTGTATGGGGGTACTTGTATATAAATATGGTCATAACTTACTACCAAATGCATTAGCAAATGTCATAAAACCCCCACATTCAACTGAAGTAACGATGTTTACTCGTAATAATAATCTTTTTTCTGTATCACGTCACAAATCTGTGCATGGTAAATTACTTCTTCGAAATTATTGTTATAATGTTTGGCACAACCTTCCCCTTGATGTAAGATCTAGTACTTCACTTCGTTCTTTTCAAAAGAATCTTAAATACTCACTCATAAGCTGTTATCACTTTTAAGCTCTAAATGTTTATCTGAATGTCTTAGAAAAGTGTTCTTTCTATTCTTCTGACCGTCTCTTCTTTTTCTTTTTTTCTTTTGTTTCACGGTCACTAGCTTTGATGAACAGTAATGTTTTTTCTAGTGTCCATCATATGTATGTAAACTAATTCATTTGAATGTAATTTTGTTGATGAGAATGTACATATGAGAAATAAATTGAATTGAATTGAAAAAAATTGTACGTGCTTTGCCAATGTATGGTGACCGTGTATGCAATATCACATAGTGTTCGACCGATTATGCCATAATCGGTAATCACCGATTACCGATTATTCAATTACACAATCGGGCCGATGCCGATTACCGATCACCGATTATTAACATGTATAGCAAGGTCATGTTTTCTCGCCGTCTGTCGCATATTTCTAACTTTGTACACACACCATAACATAACCTTCACACTGGAGATGAACGATTAAGAACAGTTCCCTACGATCCACGAGTAGAATATTAAATGTTTTTGAAGGATTTCCTTTCCAAATACTATGATAAAAATCAACCATAAATACATGCTTTCATACGATGTCACAGGCTTAACGTTAGCCAAAGAGTCTGTCGGCTTACATACGGCTCTACCTATAGTAGTTCTATCCACCGATCATGTCGGAAGATTCCGTGCAAAGGTCTGTACTGGACTGTAGCAGTGCTATATAGTAGCCTATCCACCCAGATTTAGGCAAAAATATCTAACTACCTTGGCACTTCGGGGCCACTAAACATTCCACTTAATTTGCCTGATTTACTCATCCCATGCTCCCTTAACGATATGGATACATTTTTTGTAATGCGTCTTGCCCAACACTTACGTCTTATGTAAAAGATTCTCCAAATGAAACGTAAAACTAATTCCCGATAAAGTCCCGTTATCGAAAAACTGTTGCCGTTCCGGCGTGAATTTAACACGGGGCCCGTTTCCCTTCGTTCATCTGTTAGGAGCACGGACGGAGTTCATGACCAACATGCTACGTAAATGCGCAGGCAATGCACTTAGCCTTGCATTACGTATTACACACTGTACTGGTGTGCTTTCGTAGGTGAACTTCAACTTCGCAAGAACTGTACGGCAGTTACGTGTGCGCATGTGCAGGTCATAGGTAATTAAAAACTTAACGAAAAGAATGTGGGAAGTGGCATAATTTATGCAGGATAATAAGCCTCGGGTTTCCAAAGTTGCTACAGTACAGTACGTGCACCAAATGTGTACAGATGATGTGGTTTGCACTGAAACTTGAAAAAAAAAAACGTAGCGCGAAGTCATTTCTTCCTGTAGTACAATTTGTATGCAGATTGTGGCATGGTCCATGGCATGCACACCTTGTAGGTAATATTGTGTGGCCTTTCACGCACCTGAACTGTGCTGCACTGAGAGTTACGGCAACAATTACGATGATTGCTATGATTTGGAGAGCTTAAAATGTTGCAAGTTTTGTGAGTATCAGTGCTGATATTTTGGGCGGGAACTTAAAGAAATGCGTGTTTTGGAGAATTATAAACATTTTTGCAGAAACTTTGAAGTGTATTTTAGCCCTGTTTCCAGTTTTCAAATAATCGGTGGTGGTAATCGGTTGAAGGACAAAATTTTACCGATGCCGATTATTTACCGATTGTGCGATAATCGGCCCGATGCCGATTATCTAACAGATGATAGGTCGAACACTAATATCACATACATGTATACTGTACGTACGTATGCACGCCTACGGATTGCTATGTACATGCATTGTATATGCACAGTACAGGAAATCCCGGCATATATCAGCCCGGCGTACATCGGCCCGGCGTACAATCACAAAAACCTCGGCGTACCTCCGGCGTAGGCCTTACATGGAATGCACCCTGGCTGACACATTGTAGTTAGTGCATCCTGTAGTCTGCTACGCATAGAGCTGTTTGAACCAGTGCTTCCACACTCCAAAATTCATTTTTCTTGAAATGGATTCTAAAATTTCCTGAAATTGGCTCGGTATTTCCTGATATTTTCAGTGATGCTTCTTTAATGCTACTTTAATGGCTGAACCAGGATTTGGAGCAAATAGAATACCCCGCCACACGAAAACGCCCCCAAAATTAATTGGCTACTTCGTTAAATTCCATAGTTAGTTATTTTGAGAACGACTCATGCATATAATGTAGCTGATGCACAAGGTGTATGTGGATTGCAAAAATAGACTAACCCTTTACAACAGACATCTTGACCTTTACTTGACCTTTACCTTGATTCTTAATTGAACCTTCCAGAAAAAAAAATTGTACAGAGACCTTTATATCATTGGAAAGGTCAGAGTTTGTGGATCGATGTAGCATACTATTTTTTGACAATTAGTCTCATTAATTATGCAAATATGCAAATTAGCTCAGTATAAATAAGTTGCTTTTGCTTCCATAGAAACCATATGCAAATCATCCTTGTTTGTTTCATGGTGTAGAGGCATGTTGGCCACACTTTCCTCTTTCATTTCATACCAAATTTTAGAATATCCATGGTAAAATGACAAAGATAGAACAATTTTAGTCAAGGTAGGATGGCTAACACAGTAACAGTCACTATGATACATAGTAGCCTAGGCCTGCACTCGTAGCCTACATACTGCATACATACTGTACGTAGCCTAACTACACACAATGTGTGCACGCCACATGCACCACATACCTGCTTGGGATCGATACAGTAGAGTTGATTCCACCGATTTGGAGAGTCACTTGACTTGGATACCTTGAAATTATGGTCATGGCCTCCCTTTGCCGTCCATTTTGACTGTCTTTTGTGTCTTGTGTGGTTGTTGTACGTTGTTATTGATCACAAAAACAGCATGTACAAAGTAACGTTACCAGTACAGTGTACATGTGAAAGCAGTGTTTCCACACTGCGAATTCATTTTTCCTGAAATGGCTTCTTATATTTCCTGAAATCGGCTTGGTATTTCCTGATATTTTCAAAACCCCTTTTTATACTACTTTAATGGCTAATGGAGGATTTCAAACTGTCCAGCCATACATTATTTCCATAGGTCATACACTATTTCCAGATTTCCCGAAAATTTCCCGAAGCAGCACCCAAATTTCCCGAATTTCGGGTAATTTCGGAAAGAGTGGAAACACTGTGTGAAAGACCCTTGTTTTTGACCAGAATTGATGGCGCTATACTGCTGAGTATTCAAAGATATATGCATAGATTCCAAACTCCTATACCTACACTGTTACGCTCAGTGCGTGACTCCTCATGGAGACGTATATATCGGGGCGGAAGTTAATTTGACATGCGCGCCGTTCTGTCCCGCGATCTGCGTACAAAAATAAGAACGTGTTACAGAAAATTTCATTGTTAAAAGAGGTTAGCGTGCGTGCACTTTTACAACGCGTTCTATACGCGCAGAATACATTTCTCTGTGTATTATCGGGAATATTTGACGCACAGTTTTGCGCGCTCTGGAAACAAACGCGCTAGTTGCTTTCCTGTTGTGAGCGCGTAAGTAATTGAATGCGCATATAAAAGTGCGTCACTTGAAGATACCATAGAAACTGACCAATGCATGTTCATGAACTTGCAAAACCAGTCATTGTGCGTTCATGTTCAAGTGTAAATACGTGGAATACCGCGTTGAAGAAATAAGTTATCCTTGTTCAACTGGAATTTATTGAGGCGTAGTACTTCTTCAGTCAACAACATTCCGAAATAACAAGTTTTAATACTTTTGTAAGACGTACATTCATTTGCCTGTTTGTTTTCAAAACGACTGAGCAGTGATCAGCACTTCCGCCCCGATGTTTTGGCCTCCATGAGGAGTCAACGCGCCATTTTAAGTTTGGAATCTATGCTTGTAATATCTTTGTGAGTATTCAAAGATATTATAAGTATAGAGGCTTTTCATATGACGTCATAATACTCCCTGGCGCTATGTAGGAGTACATGTAACTTCGTAGTACACCACACTCGACGCGCTTGCTCAAGGAATGTGTACAAACCGCGTATACCACAGGGCACACTGTGCGGCGCGTTCAGCATACTACTCATGTGTTCTTGGCATGAGTGTCCTCCAGCATGGCGAACCCGTGACGTAATTGCAAAGCCTCTATAGATTCCAAACCCCTATGCCTACACTGTTACGCACAGTGTCTCATCATGGAGACGCAACCCTCCTTATAGTTGTGTCGGTAAACTGTTTACTTCTATTTTGAATAAAAGAATTAAAACCTACCTTGAAAGTACTGGTCTACTTGGTGATGAACAAGTTGGATTTAGAAAAAATCATTCTACAATTGATCATATTTTCTTATTGCACTCTATTGTTGACTATTAACTCCACTGTAAGAAGCGTGTATATAGCGCATTTATAGACTACAAAAAAGCTTTTGATCTGGTGGATAGGACCAGTGGCGTAGCCAAGGGGGGCGTGGGGGGCGACAGCCCCCCCCATGAAAGCTTGTCGCTCCCCCAGTCGCCCCCCCCCCCACTGGCGATCTGGGCCAAAAAAAAATTCACTCAACTTGATAATGATATACGATATACCTATTTTTTTTTGCTCTGAAGAGGGCAATTTCTCTTATAAATGACCCAAAATTTTCGGCGCGCTTCGCGCGCTGTGAATTACTCTTGTTTCTCCAATATATTGTAAGTTCCATTCCACATAGCTAGATAGCATAAGTCCTGTTCACTTTACAAGTTACACGGTAGGTAGAGTACACAGTTTATATAGAGATGATAGTAAATATCATCCCAAGATCGCAAAGCCTATAGTTACTGTTATCTTGTGTGTGTCATACTGTACGGTCGGTTGCTGAGCTACTCACGGAGCAAAGTTTGGCTATGTCATCCGGTAGTCCAGGCATGGCCGTACGGGCCGGGGGGGCAGCCCCCCCCCCAAATGTCAGAAACCTGACTAAATCGGGCAGATATTTTGTCTCAGTCGGGCGGAAAATTGGACATTTAAATTCTATACTCCAGACTCTGAGGCAGGGGTGGCGCCAGGGTGGCTCCAAGAGGACAATTTCTTTAATCAGAACCCAAAATTTTTGGCGCGCTACGTGCGCTTTAGATTCACTCCAGTTTCTTCAATAGTTCCATTCCACATAGCTAGATAGCATAAGTCCTGTCAACCTTACCAAGAAAAATGTAGGCACAGTACACAGGTTATAGATGTCGTTAATTGCATCCCATATCGCAAAGCCTAGTTGCTGTTCTCTAGTGTGTGTGATGCGGTAGGGTTGGTGAGCGACTCACAGAGGAAAGTTTGGCTATTTCATCAGGTAGTCCAGGTGGTGTCGACACAATGTATGTTTTCTCCGATACGGTCTACAACCCCAACTGTTTTTATTTTTTTGTCTTTGTACTCAATTATTTCATATGGGTTTTGTGTAAGCCTACCAAAAATTTTCACGCGATTTGCGCGCTTTGCAGTGTCAAAATTCAGATTCAAAAGAACACTATCAGTGCACAACTCGGCTGTTAAAGTATTAAGTAATGTTATGCAAAATATGTCCTGCAATGGCGTTGGATAGTTCGGCTCTTTCATATCCCCTTCTCACCACCCCTCAATAAAGGGGCTGTCGGAACTTGGGGTCACTTGCATGACCCGGCCCCTGTGGGGAAAATTCTGTCGCTACCTATGGTCCATTTACTATTTTGGCTTTCAAAAAGGGA
>JAIZAY010000748.1:0-31721 GCA_029531755.1 Holothuria leucospilota | reverse complement strand
CCAAGAGCCCCAGAACAGAAAACAGACCAGTGGAGAACCCTGCGGCACACAGTAAAAGGTTGCATAAACAAGTATTAAGGACATGTGAAGGACACATAAAAACAGAAAAGCTAGTGACCATTGAAAAGCACAAAACAAATCATAACCGCAAAAAGGGGAGAAAAAAGATCCCCAGAGAAATTTACAAAAGAGAAGGCAAGGAAAGGAGAGAAGGAAAAAAAAAAAAACAGAGAGAAAGAATGAGGAAAGCTAAGAATTTAGAAAAGAAGAAGACGTCGGAGATTTAGAGCAGGGGTCTCCAAACTTTTTTGCTTGGTGGCCCCAATTTTCTACTCCAGAATCTTGGTGGCCCTCAAATTGACGGGCCGGTGAGAGGAGTTTGGTTTTACTTGGTTATGCAGTGTTAATAAAGCAAATCACTGGTTCTTACATTAGAATCACTCCCATTCCTTATCTTTAATGAGAAATTTGACAATTATTTTTCGCTCCTGAATCCTTTCGCGACCCTCAGAAATACTAGGGGTCGCGACCCCTAATTTGCCGACCCCTGATTTAGAGCATATATAATACAAGTAAATGTACATGACATCTGGGATAAATTACTGATAAGTTCAGCTTTAACACTGCCAAGGAATGAATTACATTCAACCATAGATTTTATCATTGAGGGGAGGGACTGCCAGATATGATATGAATAATTATTTAAAATGAATTTTCCATTGTAACTTTTATGATAGGTAACAGTAAACAGATTGCTTACAAAACAAGTACTTGGTTGATCTTGGTGGGCATATACTGTAGCATAAGAAATAATATCAGGTAAGGTTGGGATATTGTTACAATGTTTGTCAAATCAAAATTCCCACACATACAATAGAAATGAATATCTTTAATCATAAGCGAGGCTTATTCTCACTAATACAGTGATAATAAATGAGTGGGAATAATGCCAAGGTTTAGCCTGTAGTTGCTTTGAGTAATTTAACCAGTATTCTGAAGGGTCTTGAAGTGGCGCTTACCGAACAGACTGTCTAGCTGTAGCCGTAAATCTCTAATTGCAATATCTCTAAAGTGGCTATGCCACATGTAAAATATTAACGGTTAAAAACCCTATTTGTATCTTTAGGAATACGTTTACTACAAACGAAAATCAACCATTCTGTTTGTTTCACAACTTGTTTAGTTTTCCGCTCGAAAATTTGTAGAAAAAATTGCGACCCTCTTCCAGCCCTGAAAAGTTTAGATTCTTTTCCTAGAAACTTTGTCAAAATCTTGTTACGTCATGGGTGAGACGCAACTTTAGGAACTGATCGGTTTGTTTTGGTCGTAGGTGATGCCTTCGGACATGTTTGATTACATTGTGTTTTGCATTTCCGATTGTAGACCGGTTACCAAGGTCGATACAATGTAAAACCTGCGTGAAAAGTTGTAAATTTTGGAATTGTTATCCCTTTTCTCGTGCTTACCACTTGTTTCAGTCAATTAAATGCATTTCACGCAGGTTTTTCGTCTCGGTGTCATGATAAGTGGCTGCATGTACAAACATTCACAACGCAACAGCATAGGTACAACATGGAAGTACTAACTTCCATGGGTACAGTACACAACATACCTGTTACTACACAATGTATCACCAGCACTGTTTCATAGTAGGTACCATGTGAAATCAAATTTAATACTTTCTTTGGAATGGCGGATCTGAGCCAGGGAGTTGTCCTCTAATGGCAACTCCCTGATCGGACAGGAATGGTCAGAGGACTGTTGGTAAAGTGAGTTTTCTTGGATTTGAAATCAGAAAGGCGAAGGCGATACTGAACAAGACGTCAGTGGTGCAAATGGGGTGAGTAATTCGTTACGGCGCACAGGACCGTATCAATCTGAGACAGTGTTAGGTGAGGTAAAAGTACAACACCACAACAATTCGAGCACGAGAAGCATTTGGAGCAATTGAAAGGGACTTTAGCTTGGAAAGTTTTATGTAGGCAGTCAAAATATGAACTTTAGGTTACTTTCGTGCAAGTGTCAGTGGAAATCGTGGAACTAGTAGCCTAGGCTATGATTGCATGTGCACAGTATTATTCGCTGGCTGCTGCCAGTCCACTCACTGTACGCAGACCGAACCGAACAGTATACTGCCAAGTTTTTTCGTTTTTCGGTTATGAATCAAAAGAGTTTTTGTAATTATTAGTAATAGCCTATTGCAGCCCCAAAATGTAACAGACCGACACCACTCTCCAAACAGACAGAATAAAGTTCAAATTCAAGACATGCCACGAATTACAGTCATTACTATCTCTTACGTATGTATAGGCTATGCTGTACGCCAGGTTCGGCATGCGGAGGATGGTGTTTCTAAAATGACGTCATTATTGTGTTGGCTTGAAATCTCATTTTCAACAATCTATTTTTTGGTGCAATTTTTGGAAACATTAATTTCTTTTTAATGCTCAAGGCTGTAAGGGTGATGAAAACAGTATTAGAAAGAGCTTTTTGTGTACTTTAGGCTAAATTAGTCTCCCGTTACTCCAATTTACGTGTCATGGCCACTTTAACTTAGAATAAATAAATCAGTAATATATAGATCTGTAAAGCGATGCTTATTGGAAGAAAGTTTCTTAATGTTTACCAACATATTTTACCAAAGTGTTACAAAGATCATTGATATGAGCTTCCCAGGATAGTCTATCGTCTATTATTAAACCTAAGTACTTAATACTAGAAGATTTGATGATAGTTGTACCGTTAAATACGATTTCATTACAACAAGAATGGGCTTTAGCAGAGGCATGAAAAATATTAAAATTAGTTTTACGAAGATGTAAGGTGAGCTTGTTGGAGTCAAACCATTCTTTAAGCTGACTCAGAGTACAAATTCCCTTCTGAGCTAGAGTATTACAATTCTTATCATACAAAAAGACACTAGTATCATCGGCGAACAGACGAACTGATATATTTGGAACAGCTTTACTTAAATCATTTTAAAACATAAATTAAAAACAATAGAGGCCCTAGAACAGATCCCTGCGGAACACCCGTTTCGACAGGGAGTGAATGGGAGTAGACGTTATTAACAAAAACTCGGTGCTTCCTGTTTAATAAATAAGTTCACAAGAGTTTATGCAGGGTACCACGAATACCATAGTAATGAAGTTTTCTTAGCAAAATAGTATGGTCAACAGTATCAAATGCCTTCTTAAGGTCAAGATAGAGTCCTAGAACATTGTTTCCTATTTGGGTCATTCCATGAAGCTGGGGCACAGCCATTTTGGGCCACATAGTGCACAGAACCTGTTGTTACAGCTTACTTACTTGTCAGGTAGAATCATGTTTAGTATCAAACTCATTGCTGTGGATGTCTCTTCCATGGAAAGTGGAAGAAAATGATATGGGATTATTTATGCATAAATTTCAGGACATTATTTTATGGTGTCAGGGCTAAATTTGCAAGAAAATTTGTGACATGGAAAGTACTACTTTTTAGACTGATTGTTAGCATTGCTCAAACATATTTTTATAATGCATTGGTCATTTTTGCACAGAAGATGCATCAATAATGATGAGGTTTTGCAGAGAACTGCTTTAAAGATTTGTATTTTTTCACAAGGTGTTCGCAAAAAGTAGTGTACCTACGTAACGCATGGTGTCCACGTTTTGGGGGTGTGTTACGTAGGTAAAATGTCAATTTATAATACCTTTATATACCTAGGTGAATACTTCTGCTATGATGGTTTCATAAAAGGAAATGAAATCTGTAGTTTTGATAAATCTTTGAAGGATCCATTTACATTCCAGAGTTTTATGGCATTTAAAAGGGGCAACTTTTACTGACGGAGTCAATGTTACATCAGGTAAAATTTTAGAACAATCAGTTCTAAACTGAGTAACCTAAACATGCCATGCTCTCCAGTATATCCAACTTATAGAGTACAGTACAGCCGGGAATGAACAGAAATGAAACATCGTCTTACTGTGCGTTTAATCCTCTTAGACAGCCAAACTAGTTTACTACGTCTTATTCTTTGTCAATTTTGAAAAGAACCATGGCAACAAGTCAGTCAATGTTGCCTATTGTTGTCAACGTTTTCAACTAGTTTACTCATTGTCAAGTCAGTCATTTCCCTTTCAGAGTTTCCGTAATCCCTTCTTTTGTTTGGCGACACTTGTTGGCAGTCAATAGTCTGAAGTTCACAAGGGGGGACACCATGCATGCACTGAACTAGGAGTACTGTATTGTGAACGGCAAATGTGTTAAACACGTATCCTCGTAGCCCGTGAAAATTATATCCCGAGATTCCGACTGCGTATCCTCGTAGCTTTTTAAAAGGATAGTTATCCTCGTAAACTTTTACTGGCTTTTTTTATATTATTTTTAACCGAGATTCCCTGTGTGTATCCTCGTAGCCTTCTAAAAGGATAGTTTGATTGTACGTATCATCGTAGCCCCTTGTTCCGAGATTCCAACTGTGTATCCCCGTAACTTCTTACATTATATCCTGCCGAATCCAAATACTGAGAAATGGTAGGCCTAGCAGAATAGTTGTGGGTTTTGAAAACTCAGCAAGACCAGGAACTCTGTCAGTCCAGTAAATTGGAATACAAAAGACTAATTTTGAATACGACAATGGAATTAAGTGAAGTTCAACTTCATGCTTAGAATATCGATCTGAAGACCAAAGTAATAAAAGCCTACCGGGGACCGGCTAATGTTTCAGGTTGTTAGTTTATTCACGTTCAATTTGCTACTTACTCGAATATGTGTAGTTCTTAATGAATGTATATATCTTTATCACACATTTAACGGAAATAACATGTGCAGCGTAAAAGGGTCAACAATTTGAAGTACAAATTCCGTTATTCCTATTTCGATGCACAAAGAACTAATATGACATGCACAATCACGGAGAAAGCTTGTCAAGTAATATGGGCACGATACTGATTTATCTGCGATGGACATAAAAAACGATCCGTAATGAAGTTTAAGTTCGCCGTTAATTACTGGTAAATTTTGTTGGAGCAAGAAATCGTACGTTTCCATTTGATGTTTTGCATAAAGGTCTATCACCTTATTTTTTGAAAATATGTCAAGTGAAGTATGAATTGCTTAAAACAGCTTATCTTCCGATCGCGCTTTCTTCCTGCTGAACGGGCCCGTAGCCACGAAGGGGGGGGGACATTTCAGGGCAATGCCCCACCAAATATATTTCTGCCCCCAGATGAAAATTGAAACAAGTACACCGGGTATTAGGAGAAAATTTTATGCCCCCCATGTTATGCATGGTTCAACAGTCTTGACTTTGCATGGAACCTCATATTCCGCGGACTAAATGTTAAAACTGTTTAGGTCCATAAAATTAGTCAGAGGGAACGCCATTGCAATGGTATCACATTTTAGTTTCGACACCCTCATGTTCCGGTACAATACAAAGGCCTTGCCGCATTTTCATTTCACACAGATGTTGCGATGGATTTGGATCCCATTTTAACCCCATGCCACCTGTGGCCTTTGGAACCACAATGGACTTACTTTAATTCTAACAAACCTCCCTCTAGACCCTACCCTCTACGACGCAAAATGCTTAAATTTTGAATTTTACCTATTTTACAAAACCTTTGAAGCCCGAGTCCTTAGGGAAAATATTAATCCAATTATTGTCCATTTAGGGAGAGAGAGAATGAAGATGGCACTTTCGGCAATCAGTTTTCGAGACTTGGCTCCTGAATCTCCGACTCAGGGCCCTACAGCGGAATGCAATGCAGTATATATTCCCCAACCCTGCCTTTGCCGGGATGTCCCTTAAATTCACCCACGGCGTGATGTGCTAACATGATCCGAATTTTAACACGGCCCCTGGGAAACCGTATCTTCATTATCGCTTAGTACTGTCACAAGCTATATACTCATACTGTACGCCGTAGCTTGCAGCCCAAAATACCGTTCATTTTCATACATGGGCCGAGTATTGTACTACGTTAATGTGTACATACCAGATGTTGCAATCGCATGCTACTGTATTATTATTAGGGCCACTGCAAATGCCTGGGAAATGCAGTTGCTATACGTGAAACCAACCAATCGCAGCTATGGGTTTAATACTCATTCATCGTAAACGGCCAGCGCCCATTTTTGCGTAACCTTTTTTGGAAGTCGTATGCCTATTTAGTCCTTGTACGTTTACGTGACGTCACACACATCGCCTCGATTTTTTTTCAATCTTTGACAGCCAGCGCCATCTTGGCTTTTACACATAAGCGATATTTCGTCCGATACCAAACTCTTACCGAATACTTTTCTCAAAAGTAGGCTTACTCAACACCCATGAATAAGATACGGCACAAAATTTAGCTCGTAATGGTTGATTTTGCTGATAATCTTCATACTAAATTTTTGCCCATGGCAGCTAGTTCGTAACGCACGTAGAGCGGCACGTTACCCAGGATATGAAACTTACTTCGTTAGGTTACTATACCACTATATCGGGCCTACACGCGGAATCGACAGTACGATCGTGCATTGGCAGACGTAAGTTTTTCGGACCGTGCTTGAAGGTGGGTGTAGCCTAGTTCGAGTAGTAAGGGCGGGACTTAATAGTTCGTCGTTAACGGTAGACCGCTCACGGGGATTGGTAGCAGCCAATGGAAATTTTGCACGCGTAAGTTTGCGAAAAAAAGGGGGAAGTCCAATGACGTCACAAGTAAAGGTGTTTTTAACTGGTTAATTACCGATTATGTGTCGTGAAAATATGCAATGCTCGCAATATACAGAACGTTGCATGCAAATAAGTTGATAAGTTGGGACCATTGCAGGTGCCTGGGAAATTCTTGAGTCGAAGGTACGTTTTGCCACAGTATACATTTTGTATGTAGCAACGAGCTAGCCAGAAAGTGTAAGCGAGTAATGTGTGCAGTCTGAGGCGAATATTGTGTGCTGTCTGGGGCTATAAGATGTTAGGCAGTACAATGATGGCTGAAAAATGAGACAATGCAGTGGGTTGTAGTTTCATTTATGCAGGCCTACTGATTGTCTAAGGGTCATTCGGCATCGTATTGCCGCTGTAAATTGTGTACCGTAATTCGCCGTTCTCTGAGCGGAAGGGTATGGACACACCCATCCATGGCTGTTAAAACGACAGCGGCATCTGGCCTTTTTGAAGGGCATATGCAGTGATGATGAATTAATACACAGACGAAGGCGCCGCTCATTTCACAAACTAGGAAATAAAAGGATATATATATATTCAAAGAATGGCGGATCGGGACGACTGATTACCTTTCATGCTTTCCAAGGTAAGAGAATCTCTGCAAACTAGGATCTCTGCAAACACAGGATCGCAAATTTTGAGTGCAACTGTATCAATCAGGCCTCATCCAACAAGAAAACATATATGACTGCTGAGAATGGGTGGGGTGGGGAATCAAGCCCCCTTCCAACAGGAGAGACCAAGCCTATTTTTTGGGAGGATTTGTAGAAAATTTGGGTCATAAATTAGGTAATTTAGACTTTTTCAAGCAGAAGCGGTTCGGTCCCCCTTCCCCTCCGAAAAAAAATGCGCATGCCTGCCTTTGTTGATGATTGTCACCTAGGAAAGTTCGAGCATATTTTCCACTCTTCTTATTAAAATTTTAGTGTGTCCTTAAAGGATCTTTAAAAAGGGTACGGTAGCAAAATGAGCATTTTCCAGCCGTCTAACCGACATGTACGGTAAACTACAGGGGTAGGCCTACAGCATATAGTGACTCCACTTTCCGTTACATGACTTTCTGAAATTAATTGTCAATACTTGTGTCTTAATTTACTTCGCCTTTGCCTTCTTTATATAACTCTAAAAAAGGACGCATAGACATAAGTTTCTTTTTTTTTCTTTTTTTTTTTTACGATGTCTTCCGAAAGGGTGCCGAAACTAGTTAGGTCAGTTTCCAGTTTGTGGTACAGTATACAGAAGGCATATTTTTACTTCTGTAAATTTTTAGTGATGTTATACACCCATCCCTCACGTTTACACAAGCCGTAAAGTGTACCGCCTTGTCACGCAGCCGCGGGCGGTGTAGAAATGAGACTATGTTGCGCGGCTCGATGTGTGAGTAGCCTATTTAACTTCATGTAGATACCAAAATCGGAATGGCCTTATAAAAAATGGAAAGAAAACATTCTTTTTGATAACTGAATTTCCTGTTT
Source organism: Holothuria leucospilota (assembly GCA_029531755.1). Taxonomy (NCBI): domain Eukaryota; kingdom Metazoa; phylum Echinodermata; class Holothuroidea; order Aspidochirotida; family Holothuriidae; genus Holothuria; species Holothuria leucospilota. The sequence goes on along the minus strand of JAIZAY010000748.1, from coordinate 23,548 downwards.
CACATTTTAGTCACGAAGCAACTCAGTAAAATAATATGGCGTACATTTTAAAAAAAAATCGTGAACGTATGTTTGCGAAATATTCTGCAAAATACTTATTCAAATTTCTCGTAAAAATCTCGCTGTCTACAGTACAATTTATTTGTTAATTTCTTTTTGATAATGTGAAGTCTTGTATAATCGTAGCATCTTGGTTATAGGAAAAATATTGTATCATGTTTCGACTACGACATTACAAGGGGATTAACACAATCACAAAAATGAATTCCATCCACACAAGTTTTTTGTTATCTCCAGCCGTCGCCGATGGTACTGTGCGTTCGCTCACCGATCACCGTGGTGATAATTATACCTGTTACATGTTACCAATGTATTTTCCATTCTTAAGGTGACTCTAACGTTACATTTCAAGGCCTTGATTTTTTGACCACCGTTTTGCAGATTTATGTCGGACCGATTGATTTTTGATGCGAATTTACAAATTATTTTGTTCACACTTTTCGTTTTTGAAACGTTTACAGTACGCTTTCTCGGTACCCGCATATTTTCTATTACTCAGTACAAGATCATTAACCAGCCCACCACTGTAAGACTTGCCAACTTGCATAGAGGACTAATATCGATCGTCGATCAACTCCTCCATTCACAACTTCCTGTGCATTGTTGCCATTGTAACGGAAGAAAAGAACTACTCGTTTGACGGACAATAGGTGAACTTCAAAAGAAACCTTTCAACAACTTTCAGACGATTTTTACAAAGGAAGAAACTAGTTTGCAAACGCCTAGAAACTAGTTTGAAAACTAGTTACACGTTGAAAATCGATGCGTTTTTCTGGTTTATTCCCGGCTGTACTGTAGCATCATAGTTGTAATATCTCACTTCCCCATGTGAATCCATTACACACACTAGATTTCTAACAATGCTAAAATAGCGGTGTCCAAATGTTACGTCAGGTAAATATTATGAGAAATGAGGGTGATTAAGTAGTTTTGGCTAAAGAACATGGCTTCATGTAAGCAAATTTGTTGAGAAAGTAGAATAATTTAATCATATAAGTCAACCCCTAGTTAGTGAATCGCACTGTATGAATTGCATGTACACGAAATAACAATCACAGACCGTGACACGGTGTCCTTGTTACATCAGGTAAATTTCAGGCCATTTGGCAACATTTTCTTTGCCTTTAATAACTTTTTTCAAACATATATTTCATATTAGCACAGGGGTTTGATCATACTTTATAGATTGATCTAGAAATACACAACAAAGTAACAGTTTCCCTGAAACTTACATCAATTTCTCACATTTTACCTTGATTTTGTTACATCAGATACATAATACTACATGAAAATTCTTAACTTTAATCACTCTAGTCGTGATTTAAGTGGAAAAGTAGCTCCATATAGTGGCAACAAGTAATGCCATTGTCATTTAGTCATCACTTAGGTTCAAACTCACTGCAAATGCAAACCTCTCTTTTGTGTGGGGAGCATGTGGTGTCCATGTTACATCAGGTAAATTTGGGGCTAGGGGTATTATCGTTAAATTTTTTATCAAACACACACACAGAAGTGAAATTTTCTATCCATTGATACTTTCCTGTTACGAGGATAACATATCACTCATAATCTTTGATAGGTTAATGAAAATAATGGCACCAAAATGGTTTTATCTCACATACTGGGAAATTTACAGTTCTTTGTAATTACATATGAGGCATTTTTTTCATATTCTATTGTGATATTATGCATGCAACTACTAGAATAATACTTGCAATCCACATGACTAATCATAAAATCACATTAAATTGTATCAAATGAGAAGTTCCCAGCATTTACATATGCCATGGTGTCCATGTTACATCAGGTAAAATTAAAGGGTTGGGGTGATTTAAGTTACTATAATTGAAAAACTACTGAACTGAAATAGCCTTAAATGATGTTTTGATGTTAGTCATCAAGTAGTTTTGAAAATGTGACTTTGGAGAATTGACAAAATTGAAAATGTGGATAAAGAACACTTGACTGCCTTATTTTTCAAATTATGCATTCCATCTCTGCATATGCTATCCAGAAATGGTTAGTTTTGGAAATGTAAATGAAATTTAAATGAGGTTGTGACATACATACAGATCCAGCACCTTGGGAGGAAACATTTGAATGAGTAAAACTCCATTTTTGAAGAAATTTAATGGCTACCTAGGGGGTTTCAAATAGGGATGGTGTCCATGTTACATAGGTATTTTGAGCAACACTTGAGCAAATAAAAAGCTATTTTGTGGGTTCAGAGATGACAATAACCAAAGAAGCTATATATTTTATTATCCGGGTGGCCTCCCACTAACTCATACTTACTGTATAATAACTTATAAAATATCTGAAGTCTAAATTTTGACACCTATGTCACACTTTGAACCCCAACTTCATGGAATTACCCATTTCAAGCTGTGAACAAATAGTGTTAACAGTTTCTAATGAGGTGTGGCCAGTGGAGTGGCCTTTCCTAAACCCAAACTGATAGTAATAAAATATTTTTTTTTCTGTCAAGGAAATTACGCAATCGTTTTTCGGTAACAGTTTCGAGCAATTTATTAAAACAAGGTAAGAAACAGATGGGTCTATAATTCTCAGGCAGGTCACTTTTACCTTTTTTGAACAATGGGATCACTTTGGCAATTTTGAGGGCCTCCGGGCAAGAGCCAGTACTGAAAACAACATTGAAAATATGAGCAAGCACAGGTGCTATTACATGGATTGCAGATTTTACAAGCTTGACAGGGATTTCATCACTACCAGGGGCCTTGTTAGACTTCAAAGCAGTAAGTATATTCCAAAATTTTAGTTACACAAATGGGTGAAATGAAGACTGGCTGACATACAGGCACACCAAGATGCTCCAAGGGATTAACAGCAGGATTAATGTTGGGATTAACAGCAGGATTAATGTTGGGATTAACAGCAGGATTAATGTTGGGACAAAGTTTCTTTCCTATTGTAGAAAAGTAATCATTTAAAGCATTAGCAATACTCTCATCATCAGAAAAGACTTTATTATTGTACAAAATATATGTGACTGGATGACACTGAGACTTATTTCTGCCTTTCACCAAATTATTGATGACTGCCCATGCTTGCTTTGAGGAAGTTGGCCTAGAAGTTAAAATGTTCTTGTAGTAGGAAGATTGTGCTTGTCTAAGAATGCCATTTAAATTCAACAGCGATAAGCGGCCAGCTTTGCTTTTGTAGTGGAAGAAGGGTTTGCAACATATTTCCGAAACAGGGTATTCTTAAAGGAGAGATCTTTTTATACCGGGTGTAATCCAGGGTTTATCCTTGGATTTTTTCCTAGACATTTTAACCAGAGGGAAATGCAGGTTATGGAGAGACTGAATTTCATTGATGAATAAATTGTAAGAGGTGTTGGAATCTGAGCAGTTGTAAACAGGTGAAAATCTGTATTATCAAGTGAGAGAAGAAAACTGTCAAAATTTTTCTGGTTATAAAACCTGATCAAAGGCCTGTCATTACTAAAGGTCTTGTTCCCTTCTATAACATAGAAATTAGAAGATGGTCACTAATATCAGTATGCAAATTACCAGAAAATGCATTATTATCAAGCAATTCATGAGGCAGCCTTACAAAAATATTATCAATAAGAGTGGCACTAGTATCACTTATTCTCGTAGGTAAGGTGATTGTAGGTACAAAGTTATGACACATTATCAACTTAATATAATCATTAAAGATCGAACAACATTCTACTTTCAGAACATCAATATTAAAATCACCACCGATAATGCACATTGGGGAAATAAATGGTAGATCTAGACTTTTTTTGAGGGATTCTAGAAAATGCTTTACGTTGCCCTTTGGGTGACGGTAACATGTACAAATACAGAAAGAGTTTTTACCATCGTTCAGACCAAACCAAATATCTTCAACCTGACACTGGGGGCAAGAACATCTGAAGTTTGAAGAGATGACTTGTGTTTTGACATAATCTTTCCTAAGGGAAGTCTTGTAAAAAATTCCAACCCCACCACATTTGGAAAGAGAAGGAACATAATCAAAATTGTACCCAGTGAAAATATTCTGTAAATGATCTACATTTTTGCACCCAATTTCTGATGATAGAATGGCGTCGAACTTATGATTAATGTTCTCCAAATGGGCTACAAGTTGTAAATGATTTTTAGGTAAACTTCTAATATTAAGATGAAATACAGTGAGGCGAATATTTGTATTAGATAAAGTGTCATTGAATTCAGATTCATTGTAGAAATTACTTAAGACCACATTCAAGTTTTAAAAATGGTGGTTAGTGGTATTATCGAGGAATGTTTGGAAAGACCTACAGTGGGTAACATCAGACATGTGAGTGGCAACTCAAAAAAATAGAGGAAATTTTGAGGACAAGCTCGGCATATGCAAAAAGCTGCATCCGGGAGCCTAGTGAGACCGTTGGGGGACAAACTCGGCATTCAGTATGCAAAAAGCTGTGTCCGGGAGCCTAGAGCGATTCCGTTGCATATCTGGTGTTAACAAGGGCCAAACCCCAGAAGCTCTTGGCAATTCCTCAAAGTAGGCTTAGCCTAAAAATCACACTGAACTTTACTTTCAAGTATTCTGCCTCCAACCCCGTTCAAATACCCTAGTACAATTTGTGATAAAAATAAACCTAGGCAGCTGGTCTTGGCCACTTGTTTTGTTACTTTTTGTCATCTAGCCTAACTTTGGGCTACTGTAGTCCTAGGTCCTTTGCCAACTGTACCAAGTACTGTGCCTGTACATACAGGTATAGCCAGCAATAGGCTAGGCTCAATAATTTCGACTTCATGTATCACATTAAGCAATCCCCTGCCCTATGTAAACAAAATTCCTTAAAGCTTGTTGTAACAAAGTTACCTAAATGTACAGTAGTATGAAAACATTGCAATGAGAGGATGTGGTTATTTCTAAAGTTTTATGAAGCAGTAAACATCAGTATAGGCTACTGTAGATCACTTAGACCAGCACTTCTCAACCGGTGGGCCGCGGCCCACTGCTGGGCCGCGAAGCTCTCCCAGGTGGGCTGCTAGATCTGCCATAAAAAATAAAAAACTAAAGAAAAAAGATTAAACTTTTTTGTAAGGTGGGCCTCAGAAAAATCCTGAGAGTCAAAGTGGTCCTCGAGTTAAAAAAGGTTGAGAAGCACTGACTTAGACCATACATACTGTAATGCGTGTTAGGATAGCAAACTAGTGGGTGCCATGACCCTGGGTGGAAAAAGTTGGGAAGCTGGGAGGCTCCTTCCCAGGAAATTTGGGTATTTGAAGGGAAATTTTGGTCACTGGAGGGAAATTTACACATTTTGTGTACATGAAAATATGGGAGGAATTGTGGAGAATTTTATTCCCTTCCCGGGAAATAAACATTTTTTCCAGCCCTGGCCATAACTCACAAGAAAGAAAAGCATCGTATGTCAAAATTATGCAAGAAAAACTCACAAAAATAATGCAGATAGCTCTTCTAAAGTATTTTGCACATGTCACGTAAATATTACCGGAAATGTGTACTGACTGACTGTGTACGAATCCTCTGATGATCTGTAATAAATAGACTGAGCCAACTGGCCTGTATATCACTTGGTGTACACAATTAGTGTGCAGTAATCATGCAGAAGCTAGCTACTGTAACCTGCCGGACAAATTTGGCTGGGTTTAAAGCACATAAATATTTTCTGAATTGCTGTACGAAAGCATGTGGTAATTGCAGTTAGCTACGTAGGGCGCCCAACGGCAATGCGAACTTCCATCTGATTGGACAGAAGTCCTAGGGCTGAGTCTGTGTCAAAACGTACAGTATTCAAGAAAGAACGTGTACAGCATATTACAGCACACTTTGTCAAGATACTCGGAGCTGGAAAAAATGGAAAGTGACAAAAGTAGCGGATTCCCAAACTTAAAAAAACGGAATTCCACTAAATAACGGAAGTCTCACACTGACTGTAACATGCAGACTGGCAGCTCCTAACAAATTATCCAGTTCAGCATTTGTAACATCGTTAAATGGTGGTATAAAAATATTTTCAGATGGAGAATTCATAAAGAATAAGGATAGCAAGAAAGAGACAGTATGGGAAATAAAGAAAAGGAAGATAAAGAGATAGAAAAACTCTTAGAAAGGAAACATGAATGGTAGGCCAAGTAAATTTACACTTTAGGTCCTAGCTTTGCTATAAGAAGAAAATCAATTTCGACCAGCACTGTGCTGGTCGAAGACCCTGAGTTTTCAATGGGTCAGTGTAAGGACCGTGTAGGCTAGGCTATATGGAGCTATCAGCAACCGGCTTTAAACATGCCTTTACTGAGGACTAGCCCTAGCCTAGGCTAGGACTAGCTTAAGTTAAGATTTTACGTCCAAAATTTGCTGTGAGAAGAAAGTCAATTTCAACCAACATACAGACGGCCGAGCACACTGCTATTTTCATACTTGTTGTAAGGACTGTGTGTGTAGGCTATAGCCTAGTGATCTCTCAGTGAACGATCACATATGCAGTCTAGTCCACAGTCTGCTGACCTAGTATTTGGGTCGCTTTAGGGCTTCCCATACTACTAGTTCAGGGAACGAAGTGTAGGCCTACGTGAGTTAACTACACTAGGCTAGCACAGTCCCTTTTTACTGAGGACTAGACCTATACTCTTTAGCCTATTGTTAGGCCAAAAAATAACAGACTGCTTGTCAGCTACTTGACAATAGACCTACAGTTATGCTACGTGATTCTACCTCCACCTTTTGTCTTCCTTTTTTCTAATAACCAACGTATACTAGCCCACAGTACCATGTGTAGGATACTTGGCAATGGTACGCCAGACAGCTCCTCAGGCTGACAAAATTCTCGTCAGTTTGAGACTGACACACCAGTCTGCATTCCATGTGCACTACAACACGAAGATCTTCGGCGTGAGCACCGACTCCTTCTCGGCGTAGCGGCGGGCAAACGCCGGGCCGAATCGGTCAACTCCCGCCGAATGATCACGTACAGTACTGTGCTATATACCTGTACTAGTATTGCCGATGCATTGATTTACCTTGCCTTGATTTACCTTGACCGCCATCCCCTCTTCTTTTTGAGTAAACTCCTAGATGAGAGAGAATGGCAATGGGAAAGGAGGCCAAAGGCCCATTAATATCCCAAGTCCTTCAGTCCATTTTTAAATTGATTCAGTGTTGGTGCCTCTATCAGATTTTCTGGGAGAGAGTTCCATGTTTTCCAAATTCTACAAAAATATGAGTTCCTCCTTACTTCTAGTCTTGATGACTTGGGTCTTATTTTCCAGCTGTGTCCCCTTGTTGGAGTTTTACCCACAACCTCAACCATTTTAGTTAAATCTATTCTGAGATTTCCTTTGATCATGTTAAAAGCTGTGATCAGGTCCTGCCTTTTATGTCTTTGTTCCAAGGATGTTAATTTCAATAAATCCAACCTTTCTTCATACGTTTTGTTTTCCATTCCATAATTTTGGTCATCCTACGCTGTACTCCTTCAATTAAATTTATATCCTTTCTCAAATATGGCTTCCAGACTGAAAAGTTCTGCATAGTCCAGGTGGGGGTCTAACCAAAGATTTATATAGGTTAATCATAATTTTACTATCAAAATTATGAAAATTCCTTTTAATTAATCCAATAACTTGGTTAGCTTTCTTAACTGAGGTAGAGCAATGTTTGCTAAAATTCATTGAAGTGTTTATGTAAATACCTAGATCCTTCTCCTCTTCTTTGCTTTCAAGCTGCTTACCATCCATGAAATAGTGGTTATTTGGGTTATTAAAACCAAAATGTAGAACTGCACACTTGTTAACGTTAAACTTCATCTGCCATTTTTCTGTCCATTCCATTAAGGTACAGTATTCAGCAGTGTTCGAAATAACGCATGCACACGTGCACCAGTGCATATAACTTTTTGGCGGTGCATGTAACTTTGAATTGCATACCTGCACGCGTGCATGTAGTTCTAGGGCACAAAGATTGGCTTTTTCTTGCCTAAAATTGTCCTTCATTCGAGTGAGATGGCTCAAAATACACTAATGTGTTATAAAACTGTAACATGGAGGTCAATTTTTAAACATTATACTTTTTATCTTTTGTTAACTTTAAATAATATTAAACAAATATATTTTTCATTACAAAGAAAGGAAAAGATAAATTTTTGATCTTTACCTTAAAAAAATTAAAAATTCCATTATTCTGTAAAATCTTGCGTGCGTTAGTTTTGACGGACAAATCACATAATTGAACTTACCTTCATCTCAAGTGAGAAATTGGATAAGAATATATATATGAGACATATATCAGCACTTGATTAAACATTTTAAGATCAAACCCAATCTCTTAAAAACAATATAGACTAATTTTAGCATAACAAAGTATCTCAAATATTGCGTGCGTTAGTTTGACGGACACCTCATTTACAGTGTGTTAGTTTGACGGACACATATTTTAATTTTATCTTGTTTAAGTAACAAAGATTGGGAAAAATATAAGGAAATCAAAAGAAACTGATTTAAAACTTTCATGACAATGTAAAGTTCTGAAAACAGTCATATTGAATACCATATTATGGCACAAAAAGGTAATTCATGACTTAACGTGCGTTAGTTTGACGGACACATACAATTTTGCGAGTGTTAGTTGACTGACATATGTTTAAATTTGCCCCTTAAGTAAGAAAAATTGGCCATGAATACAAAGAAAACTGCATAAATTGTAGAAACTATGCATTATCATGTAATTGCTCTACTTTTATCATATAATTTCCATATGATCCAGCCGAATTCAACATGATGAAGTTGGCATTGTGCGTGCGTTAGTTTTTGACGGACACTACTTTTTTCATCTTTACAACTCAATAATGCTTTCTTTCAACAAAATGACATGGCAACATCCTCAATATCCACTCCCCAGTTCCAGTTTGTGCAAAATAAACTTTGTTACTCACATTGAGTAAGATCTGCAATATGATTATACGTGCGTTAGTTTTTGACGGACATTTTGTGAAATAATTTGAAAACCTCATAAATTTGTAATAAACTAAATCTATGCAAAAATGCAACTTAATATATGGAGTAAACAGTATTTTCTAGAAGCTGATCATTGGAAAAAGTTTCAATTAGCCATTTTTTAACCAGAAATTGTGATCTAAAAATTAGTGTTGGGTTTGACGGACACACTAACGCACGTACGAGACAATAAACATTTATTTGTTATATGTGATAATCTAACATCAGAATGTCATAAAAACAAATTTTAATATTTACATTATGTGTACTTTTAACCTCCAAGTCATATATGTTGTTTGTGACTAACAATAATTAAATACAGACTATTTTAAAAGACTGTTATAAAATGTTACACATTTTTGGTGTGAAAATGGCTAATTTTCACTACTTTTTTTCACATTTTACCAATTTAGAATTTAAGAAGGTGAGTGAAATTGTGTCTGTTGTCTCTTTGTTGGTCAAACTTGCTTACAAACTTGTAAACAAGTAAATTATACAATTTATATTATTTTTAGAATAAAAAGAAATATGACCCTTATAGGGTATTATTTTGTAACACATTAGCTTATTTTGAGCCAGATAGATTTTTCCAACAACCTAAAAACTGGTTGGAGATTAATAAAAAAAGATTAAATAGACAGAAATCTACTTGTTAATTCGTGCTATGTGACTGCAGGAACTTGCGTACGGCAGTATTTATGTTCGGATCGCATGTAGACAGTGTGTCATTCATGTGTCCTTCATTTGCGTAAATTAAGAAACACGTGGGTAGCATAGGCAATAAAGAACATACACAACATACGTTAGGATATTTAGTGCAACTGTGCAATGTCCGTTTTCATTTACTAGACAACAGTTCGGTGATTTCGACTGACGTATGTAAAATCGCCAGTTTGCAAAACGTTCCTACATGTACTGTACTAAACAGTGCGGTGTGCGTTAATTATAGGCCTACTATATCGTAACATACACGCACACATGTACGAGATAAGCTCCGTTAGAGGTAGCCTCTGCCGAGTCTTTCCGGCGTAAGTTTCTTCTACCTCCTTGCAAACACTGGCTGTTACCTCCTGTGTTATACTCCCCCCGGTAAGCGCTACGCCGAGGCTAGATCCGTGGAGGCGCAGTAAATACGAGGCAAGCCAGGTGAACCCGAAGATTTGAATCGAAATAACGAAGGAGGGATAATAAATAAAAGTAATGTAATAGCCTATAGTCCATAGTCCAGTAGGCCTGCCTTTGAGATTGTTGGCCTACTGTACATCACCGCACAATGCTTCACAGAACTGGAGCCATAATAAAATTAGTAAGTCTGACTTATTCACTACCGATTTTAACGATTGTTTATTTGTAACTTTGCCATTGTTAATATGAAGTTACGAACAGCAAAGTGCAAAATCAGGCTGTGCCAAAACTGTGTCTACGTAAACTGTAAATTAATTTCAGCCAATCGTTACACGGAATGATTCTGCAATTCTGAGGAATACAAGTGCCATTAATCGATGTTTAATTGCAAAATATCTATGTGATTAAATGATTACAGTAACTCATTATAAATAAATCGCAAATCGACATCCCTAACACATTGTTGTGAGTTGGTGATAGAACAAATGCAATTCATTATCATATTTTAATGGTGCATGTAAGAATACATTTGTGCAGGTAAAATTTTGTAGCTACATGCACAGGTGCATGTAACTTTTTTTTTCTAATTCGAACACTGGTATTCAGATCTTCTTGCAGTGTTTCTTTATCACGTTCGCTGTATATAGGACAGGTAATTTTAGTGTCATCAGCAAATTTACTAATACCAGAAATAATATTGAGATCCAGATCATTCATATAAATAGTAAAGCAAATAGGTCCAAGCACAGATCCTTGTACTACTGAACTTGTTACAGTACTGTTCAGAATTAACTACCTGAAATTCTGCGCGAAATAATCTCTAAAGCTTCTTAGGCCGCGCAGACATGATCGCAGAGGATTATCAAGAGACAGTGCATTGTCTAGTATAACCGAATGACATCGATAGCCCTGTGGTTACAAACAACAAAAGCGGAGATGACTGCAGTGTTTATTCAAACAGACAATGCCCATAACAAGCAGTACAAGTAGCTTCCTGTGCACTCCCATGAAGCACACGAATACGGATCGATAATTAAGCTTGAACCCCTACAACACAAAAGTACAAAATTGCAGCAAACGGAGTGCTGTGCTTTACAGTATAGGTTTGAATTTCGCGAACTTAAAGAAAATTGTGAGCTAACTGCTAGCCTCTGCAAGGTAGGATTGACCAAAAAAAAAAAAATACACGAATTTTAAGCATCTGTTACTGTAAACACGTACCGTTACGGACTGGCCTGCCGGCGCTGCCGGGCAAGCTGTCCTTACCGATAGAAGCGTTATTGCAATAGCAGCCTCGTATTGTGCTCCGCACTGCCCCTCAGGCTTGCTAGCTAGTACTGTGATCGTTTATTCTCCCGAACAATATCAAAGAATCAAATTTCTTCGAATTCGCGCGATTTTGTGTGAAGTTGTTCGAATTTCTGCAATTTTGCGCGATTTCAAAAATCGTACAAAAATTCGACCGCTAAGGTTCGTGGAAAATTCGTACAATTATTTGCGGGTTTGGCGGTCAGTTTTTCACCGTACAAAACCGCGCAAAACCGTTGACAAAGTCTCTTAAAAATCAAAATGACGTTCAATAATCGAATGCGAATTTAAAATGTAAACTGTTGATCTGGAAAAGTACCGATCATTCACTTAACGTTGCAGTTGCTTATGTAGCAGGATAAGCTTTCATACACTTCAGATGAACGTACAAAACGTGTGTTCATTGCAAACACTGGTGCACTACTCGTTATGTATACAGGTGTACGCTGTAACATAACGATTAAAGGTGAAAGGTTCATTTTTATATGCATTTTAAAGTATCTTTTAAAGTTTGGTAAGTGGAAGTAACTACCACCGAATTTTTTTTTTTTTTTTTGGCTGGGGCACCGTTTTGGACGTACCGCCATGCGTGTTCTTAATCCAACTGTGCTACAGTGTATTGTGCTAACATATCACCTTTCGTAACTTGTTATTAAAAGACATATAAGTAATATTTGATCGCCAAGTTTACATCTATAAGAAGGTGCCGTCGAAACATAGATTAGATGATCATCGTCAACAACTCAACAAGGGCAGGCATTTGCATATTTTCGGGGGAAGGGCCCAACCGCATCTGCTTGAAAAAAAGTCTGCATTATCTAGGGTCTGACCCGATTTTTCAACAAATCCTCCAAAGAAATAGGTTTGGCCTCTCCAGTTGGGAGGGGGCTGGATTCTCCACCCACCCTTTCTCAGAAATCATACATATTTTCGTGTTGAGGCCTGTTTTTAATTGTTGCCCCCCCCCCCCCCCCCCAAATTTGCAATCCAGTGTTAGCCTAAATTCATTTTTGCAGAAAGTTCTCTTACCTTGGAAAGCATGAAAAGTAGCCTAATCAGCCGTCCCGAACCGTCATTCTTTGGATATATATCCTATATATTTCCTAGTTTGTGAAATGAGTGGCGCTTTCCTCTGTGTATTAATTCATCTTCAGAGCATATAGAAAGGCGAGATGCCACTATCGTTTTAACTGCCATGGAAGGATGTTTCTATGTACCTTTCTGCTCGAACAACCGCAAATACAATTTTTCCGCGGCAATACGATGATGAATGACCCTGTAATAGATAATCGCTAGGCCCGCATAAATGAAACTATTGTACACCCCACTTCAGTCTTATTTTTTCAGCCCATCATTCGTTACTGTATTATATTTTATAGCCCAATGCAGTACGCATTATTCGCTTACTGTAGCTCGTTGCTACATTTCAAATGTAGACTACAGGTACATACTGTGTACGTGTGTCATTTCAATTCCATGAGAAACCTTCGACTCGAGAATTTCCCAGGCACCTGCAATGGGCCCAACTTATTTGCATGCAACGTTCTGTGCATTGCTTTGCTAGTGACGTCATTGGATCCCCCCCCCCCCCTTTTTTCACAGACTTGACACATGTAAAATTTCCATTGGCTGCTACCAATCACCGTTAACGACCAACTGTTCAATCCCGCCCTATTAGGCTACGCCCACCGCTTAAAAACATACAGCACTGTCTGACTTACTGTACGGTCTATTTACGATCGCACTGTCACTTGAGCGTGTAGGCCTGATAGTAGTACGTACAGTACAGTAACCTAACGAAGTAAATTTCATATCCTGGGTAACGCGCCGCTCTACGTATGTTACGAACCAGCTGTCATGGGCCAAAATTCAGCATGCAGATTTTCAGCAAAATCAACCATTACGAGCTAAATTTTGTACCTTATCTCTTTCATGGGTGTAGAATAAGTCTGCTCTTGGGAAAAGTATTCGGTAAAAGTTTGGTATTGGACGAAATATCACTTATGTGTGAATCTCAAGATGGCGCTGGCTGTCGAAGGTTGAAAAAAATCCCGGGCAATATGTGTGACGTCACGTAAACGTACGGGGACCAATTGGGCATACGACTTCCAAAAAAGGTTACGCAAAAAAGGGCGCTGGCGGCTTGTGAATGAATGAATGTAAACCCAGAGCTGCGATTGGCTATTTCACGTAAAAGGAGCTACATTTCCCAGGTATTTGCAGCGGCCCTCATAATAACAGCATGCAGCATACGTGTATTTGCACATAACAAAATACAGTATTATGCTATGTGTGAATGAATGGTATTGAACATGACTAGACCTGCAGGCTAGCGCCTATAGTGTATACAGCGTGTGGTAGTAAAATGACAATGCACCTACGGTTTCCCAAGGGGCGGGTTAAAATTCGGACCATGTTAACACAGTATGCCGCGGGTGAATTTTAGAGAGATCCCGGCAATACCGTATTGCACTCCTCTGTAGGGCCCTGAGTCAGAGATTCAGAGGCAAAGTCTCGAAAATTGATTGCCGAATTTTCCATCTTCATTCTCTCTCACTGAATGGACTATAATTGGATTAATATTTTACCTAAGGACTCGGACTTCAGAAGTTTTGTTCAGTAGGTAAGATCAAAATTTTAGCAGTTGCGTCGTAGAGGTGAAAGTATAGGGAGATTGGTTAGAAAGGTTCCAATGGCTAGGGGTAGGGTCAAAATGGGACCCTTATCCATCGCAACATCTGTGTGAAATGAAAACGAAAAAGCGGCGAGGCCATGGCCGTACGGGCTGGGGAGCTGGGGGCGGCCCCCAAATGTCAGAAACCTGACTAAATCGGGCAGATATTTCATCTCAGTCGAATGGAAAATTGGACAGTTAAATTAGGTCTGGAGTCGGGCAAAAATCACCGCCCTCCCTGAGAAAGACAGTCACGGTTATGGGCGAGGCTTTTGTATTGTACCGGAACATGAGAGTGCTGGAACTATAAGATGTGATACCATTGCAATGGTGTTTCCTCCATAAAGGCGTAAGATGCGGGGGGTCTGGGGGACTGCAGCCCTCCCAGAGCAGGGAAAATGCTTATTTCAGGGCACTGAAACTTGTATTTTCAGGGCAAAATAGGTCAAGTAATGACGTAGCAATGAACGTGAAATTACTAATGTTTATTTATCGATTGGATCTATATTCATCTTATTATGTTTGCAGAATTGCATTCTCATTTCTCAGTATTTTTTTATTTATCCCCTCTTTACCGCGGGTTCTCCCCATGCATAAATAACGGCCAGTGGGTTGTGCTTGCGACTCTTAGGGTACAATTGAGGAATACGCCGTGACTTCTTTCGAAAATAGTGCTCCAAAACTTTTCCAGAAGATCATTCAACTTATAATTATTCAAAATTCGGGAGGTTCACAAACACGAGAATTACAGTACGATTTCGCTAGAAAGCCGAAAATATTCTCTTTACGGGGATTTTAGGAAATATAAATTTTGTATGATACAAGATAAAACAGTCACAGTTTTAATTATCACAATGTAAAAAAAAAAAAAAAAAAAAAGGCAAGAAAACGTACCGATGATCACAGAACTGCACAGCGGACAGCTCGTGTGTGATTCATAAATTATTGGCTGGGGGAGAGGGAATGTGGTTACGTATATAGACGCATGTTCTGACGGCATTTTTTTTTTTTTTTTTTTGATGTTTGGTGTAATGAAGGCCTACTATTTTTGGTGATTCTGATCACCAGGATTGAGTTCTGTAAATGTGATCCCACATGGGACTAGAATTTTGCATCGTACGAAGTGCGACGCAGTCCTGAAAATGTCTCGCAGTTCCTCATTTTGAATCGCATTTCGCGATGCGATACCGGGGAAATCGAACACTGGTCACAAAACACTTGAAGTCTCGTAAAATCCTACGAAATAATCAGACTACTAAAGTTGTATCTGTACAGGCAATACTGAAGAAAGAACAGGCTCAGTATTCAGCATATATTGCATAGACTTTCGTTTTCTGATCTAACCTTCTGTACGAACCAGGCCCTTTTCTTCGTAAAAAAGAAAAAAAAAAGGCCGAGATTTCAGAGTTATTCTTAGCCTTTGGGTATCGCATCCCCTGAAAATTACTTTGCCCATGTGTAAGCTCACCCGCCCCAAACAGCTCCTCGTCTAGCTACAGGCCCGATGCCTAAGTAGGGCAGTCATCTGGCATTGGCCCGCGGGTATGCTATAATAAAGTCAAGCCTAG
Source organism: Holothuria leucospilota (assembly GCA_029531755.1). NCBI lineage: Eukaryota > Metazoa > Echinodermata > Holothuroidea > Aspidochirotida > Holothuriidae > Holothuria > Holothuria leucospilota. The sequence goes on along the minus strand of JAIZAY010000748.1, from coordinate 7,832 downwards.
CAGAACTTGCGGAAAGGTTATGTACTGTATGCGTGTGTCATGAGTTACTTCACATGCTTGGGGCCTTTATTAAACGTCATCAATCTTTTTAAATGAAAGGCTCAAAATTTCACAATTGCTGGAATATTCGGGACGCTGCGGAAAGAATTACGACGCAGCTTTTCTGGCTGGTCAACGGAACTTTTTAAAAACGTTTCGACTCTGAATATTTCTGCCATCACGCGCAGAAAATGTACACTCAGCGCGGCCTTCGGCTTTCGGCTTTCGGCGAATTTGACGACGGCCATGCAGCCTAGTCGGCAGGTTAGTACAGTATATGGTCCCAGTTTCGCAGTAACGTTAAACGAAATGGCCTTATCTCATAATTTTATTTTTTCACGAACGGGGTGATTAGCCCAACTACTCAAGCCTTAAAAAGTGATCTTACGTTTTGCCTACAATAACAACGTCCCGCCATACTTCCATGCTGCAAAGAACGTGTATAGTACTGTATATCGTGTACGTGAAGCCTCATCTTTGTGTACCATTTATTACGGCCGTAGCAGGCCTATACTTAATGTGTTCCTTCCTTTAGAGCTGTTTCAATCGAAATTGGTCAAGTCAGAGTATTGATTTTCTAGTGTCCTGGGCCTTTCATTGCTTAGCCCTTTGTCTCTTTGAAGTTCATGAACGTGCCGGCAAAGCTATTGAGGTGAAAACCACTACTTTAAGCAGCTTAAAGTTTCTGCGAAGATTCGCGCAGACATCTTGGCTTTAACAATGGATAATCTCCGCGATCTTTCGCAATGAATTTGTTGGATCGCGGCCGCGATCAGGCAGTTAATTCAGAACAGTACTGTACATCGGTCCAAGTTGTCTCACACCCGTTCAGAACTACTCTTTGTCTCCGGTCTTTCAACCATTCCTGAATCCAATGTAGTACTAAACCATCTATACCATGGGCTTGAATCTTGTGTAATAATCTGCAATGAGGTACAGTGTCAAATGCTTTTTGGAAGTCCAAATAAACTACATCCACCGGAATACCCTGATCTATAAGTGCTGTCAAATTATCCCAGTAAAGAAGCATATTAGAGACACATGACATTCCTCTTCTAAAACCATGCTGCGTTTCCAGAATCAATTTATTTTCCTCAAGGTGAGTAACCATAACATCCCTAATTAGAGTGTCCATTATTTTACCTGGTATTGATGTAAGGTTTATTGGTCTATAATTGGTAACTTCTGCATGTGATCCCTTTTTGTGCAGTGGGACAATGTTTGCTAACTTCCAGTCCTTTGGTATATAGGAATGAGCTAAAGACTTCTGATAAATTTTTGCTAAAGGTATTGCAACCACTTCTGATAAGGTCCTTAAAGACAGACTGTCATCACCCCAAAGTATATTTTTAGTGTATGTATATCAAAATTCTCAGTTGGTGACTGCTGTTTGATTGACATCAAAGTTTGAAAATTTGAAAGATGCAGAGTAGCTCACATTCCACACAAGGCAGAGAGAGTACTTTTATTACATTTTATAGCCTTGTGTGCTCACCAGGACAAGGCCTTAAGCAATAAAACAGGTTTATTCTTGCACAAAGAAGAGCCTCATACAGTTATGGGAGGAGCTAGAAGATGCATAGTTGGGAGAATTGGAACTGTCTGGGATCATGAAAATTCCCCTTTAAGTAACCAGACTTGACACCATCTGGTCCAGCAGCTTTACCTGGTTGTAATGTACATAAAAGTTCCTGCCCCATCTCTTCTGTTATCTCAAAGTTAGACAAGGTTACATTTCCATTAAGTACTTTTGGAAGCTGTGGTAGTTCTGACATTTTCTCCTTAGTAAATACTTGCTTAAAAAAATCATTTAGTCGTTCAGCTATTTCGCTGTCAGATGTTATTACATTACCTTTATCATCTTTTAGTGGACCCACCTTGCTTTTGACGCTTTGCTTAGATCGAACATATGAATAAAATGATTTCGGATCCTCTTTTACATTATCAGCTATCAGAGTTTCAAATCGCTTTTTGGCTAGTATTACTTTCTCTTTAACTTTCTTTTGCAATGCTTTATAGTAATTCCAACAAGGTATGGTTCTATTAACCCTGTAACTCTTCCATGCTTTTCTTTTTCTCCTTATTAAGCGTTTCACCTCGTTTGTCATCCATTTAGGCTTTAGCTTTCTTTTTGGACTTATCTGTGGTACATGCTTTTTGACATGTTCCTTGTACATATTCAACCATATTTGCCACATTTCCTCCACAGTTTTATTTCTAAATACTGTAACTCATTCCAGTCACTGTCCTTGTAATCATTGATCATAATTTCCCAATTTGCTTTCTTCCAGTCGTACAACTCAAACTTACTTCTTTGGCCTAATCCCCTTGTTATAATACAATTCCATGTGATGCAATTGTGGTCACTATCACCAAATTGTTCTCCCACTTGAATGTCTTCCACCATTTCACTTTCTGATGTAAGTAATAAGTCTAAAATATTATCCCCTCTAGTTGGGTCGATTATATGCTGGAACCATAAACTGTCTTGTGTTTGCTGAAGAAATCTTTGTGATGATGTTTTTTTCTGCTGTCATGTGTATCCAGTCTATGTCTGGAAAGTTAAAGTCTCCAACTATCATAATCCTCTTGTTCTGGGCAGCGTCCATTAATGTATCAGTTAATACTTGATCATCCTCTGAATTGCAACTTGGAGGTCTATAAACTACTCCTGCAAGAATATGGTCATTTCTCATTTCAATCTTGTACCACAAAGCCTCTCTATACTGACCGATAGTTTTAATTTTTAACCCCTGCAAACGCTCATTTACATAAATTGCTACTCCTCCACCTTTTTTATCCTGTCTGTCTTCTCTATAACATTGGTAATTCTTTAGTTGAGTTTCGCCATCTGAAAGACCTACATGGAACCAGGTTTCGGTAATGAAAATTAAGTCAAAGTCATAGATAACAGCATAAGCTTCCAACAAATCTAGCTTTTTGAAAGCACTTCGGGCATTAACATAAAAACATTTCAAACTAACTTCCTCAACATTTTTCCATGGTGAATTATCTTTAACACAATAAATACTTTTGACTTTCTTGGTTTTATTTACACTGTTTACACTTGTTATTCCTCCATTACTGTTAGTTGGCGAGAAAGAGCTCTCCTTCCTCAGTAAATTGAGCAGGTAGCCCTTCTTGTTGCTTGATTATTTTAATCAACTGACCATGCCTTATGACCAGGTTAGTCTCCCCACGTGCCTGTCTCATTTTCAATTCCTCACGTAATTTTTGGCCTTCTTGGCGCTGTTTATAAGTGAGATCTGGTCGTACATATACATTCCCATACATTACGTACATTTATACATACGTACGTACAATCGCTTAAGGATTGCTACTGACTAGTTCTAAGGTGTGTGTACTATATACCTGTACGAGCATTGCCAATGTATGGTGACCGTGTATGCATCACGTACATGTATACTGTATGTACGTACGCACGCCTACGGATTGCTATGTACATGCATTGTATATGCACAGTACAGGAAATCCCGGCGTATATCAGCCCGGCGTACATCGGCCCGGCGTACAATCACAAAAACCTCGGCGTACCTCCGGCGTAGGCTGGAATGCACCCTGGCTGACACATTGTAGTTAGTGCATCCTGTAGGCTGCTACGCATAGAGCTGTTTGAACCAGTGCTTCCACACTCCAAAATTCATTTTCCTTGAAATGGATTCTAAAATTTCCTGAAATTGGCTCGGTATTTCCTGATATTTTCAGTAACGCTTCTTTTATGCTACTTTATTGGCTGAACCAGGATTTGGAGCAATTATAGAATACCCTGCCACGCGAAAACGCCCCCAAAATTAATTGGCTACTTCGTTAAATTCCATAGTTAGTTATTTTGAGAACGACTCATGCATATAATGTAGCTGATGCACAAGGTGTATGTGGATTGCAAAAATAGACTAACCCTTTACAAATTACAACAGACATCTTGACCTTTACTTGACCTTCACCTGATTCTTAATTGAACCTTCCAGAAAAAAAATTTGTACAGAGACCTTTATATCATTGGAAAGGTCAGAGTTTGAGGATCGATGTAGCATACTATTTTTTGACAATTAGTCTCATTAATTATGCAAATATGCAAATTAGCTCAGTATAAATAAGTTGCTTTTGCTTCCATAGAAACCATATGCAAATCATCCTTGTTTGTTTCATGGTGTAGAGGCATGTTGGCCACACTTTCCTCTTTCATTTCATACCAAATTCTAGAATATCCATGGTAAAATGACAAAGATAGAACAATTTTAGTCAAGGTAGGATGGCTAACACAGTAACAGTCACTATGATACATAGTAACTCACCGATTAACTCACCGATTCCCATCGGCAAATGAGGCTGATGGGATCTTGAACACTGGGGCAGGCAGCCACTTATGGCTTATATAAAGCCCCTGTCTTTTCTTCAAAATTGGATCAATTTTGTTTTTAAAACTATTAACACTTTCAGCAGTGACAGCTTCAAGAGGCAGGTTATTCCACTCAGAAATGACACGTTGACTGAATGAGTACTTCCTAATGTCCAACCTACAGTTGGGTTTATAAAACCTGAAAGGATGCCCACGAGTACGACAATCAGAGTGTTGTTCAAAAAAAATACAAGCATCAATTTTCTCTAGTCCATTGACAATCTTAAAAACCTCAATGAGATCTGCACGAAGTCTACGCATTTCCAAGGACAAAAGATTAGTTTCAAAAAGCCTGTCCTCATAACTTAAATGAGAAATTTCAGGTATCATCCTTGTAACTCGCCTCTGCACCTTCTCAATATTATTAACATCTTTCTGGTGATAGGGACGCCAAACTTGACAGCAGTATTCCAAATGAGGCCTAACTAAGGACTTGTACAATCTCAATATATTGTCTTTACTTTTACAAGGATATGTTCTATTAATGATACCAAGAACCTTATTTGCTGATGCCACAGCCTTAGCACATTGCTTACTCGAACTCAGGGAATCATACAACAATTACGCTAAATCTCTTTCAGATGAAGTACTTTCAATTTCCTCACCACCATAAAATAGCTAGCCTTTCTATTGTCATAACCAATATGAAGGCACTTACACTTCCCAGCATTAATGACATTTGCCAGTCCTCCGACCATTTAAACAAACAATCTAAATCTGCTTGCAACATAGACACTTGCTCCATGGATGAAACATCAGAAAGAACTTTTGTGTCATCTGCAAATTTTAATACAAAGCTATTGAGGTTTCAAGTCAAGATCATTAATATATATGATAAATAAAGTAGGACAAGGACAGATCCTTGCGGCACACCACTAGTAACATGAAGCCAGTCAGATTTATGACCATGCAAAACGACTCTTTGAGACCTGTTACTGAGGCCAGTTCTCAATCCAATTTACACAGATGATCCTATACCATGTGCTTTCACCTTGTTAATTAGACGTTTATGAGGAACTTTGTCAAAAGCCTTACTAAATCTAGATAAACAACATCAACAGGGAGTCCTTCATCAATCTTCCTTGTAACAATTTCCATAAAATGTCAACAAATTAGTAAGACAGGACCTTCCAGACCTGAAACCATGCTGAGAATCAATTAACAAGATTGTATTTGTCCAAGTGATTTATAATACTATCCTTCAAAAATGGACTCCATAACTTTACAAACTTGTGAAGTCAGGCTTACAGGCCTGTAGCTACTAGCTTGGTTCTTTGAACCCTTTTTGAACAATGGTGTAACATTTGCTAATTTCCAGTCAGATGGCCAACATTATAAACAAGACTTTGACTAAAAATCAAGCTCAAAGGTTGAGCAATCACATCATCAATATTTCTCAATACAACAGATAAACATCGTCAGGCCCTGGAGCTTTATACATGATGAAGACCAAGTAATTTTTTCAAGACAACTTCCTCTGGACAATCAACATTACCTAAGACATCTATATCGTCATTAATAAGACTGTCCACAAACGGGAATCGTCATGTACATTTTCTTCTGTAAATACTGAAACAAAGTACTCATTCAACATCTAGCATTAATCTCATCATCAAGGACAACCTGACCATTACAATCAACTAGAGGGCCAACAGTTTCTTTGGTCCTCATTTTTACTACGAGCATATTTATAGAAGGACTTAGGATCATCCTTAATTCCCAAAGCTAACCTCCTTTCAAATGCACGTTTTGCTGCACGGGAAGAGTTTTTAGTAGAATCATCAAGAGCACTTTTATACCTTAAAAAGTCATACTGACTATGAGACTGTCTGTACGTCTTCCACAACCTTAATTTCCTTTTCCTAGCTCTATCAACAGCTTTTGACCACCAAAGAGGCTTATTAACCTTTTACTCTTCTTGAGTGGAGTGTGCTTTAAGACCACTTCCTCAAGTTTACATCTAAAAAAGGACAATTGGTCCTCAACAGATATATTGTCAAAAGCAGCAAACCAGTTAACTGATTTGAGTTTACTCCTCATGACTTTAAAATCCCTCTTCTATAATCATAATAATAATCTCTCCAAGAAAGTCACTACAGTATCCGTAATCAATTTAAAAGTAATGAAGTTATGGTCACTGCTAGCAAACTGCTCGTGAACAATCAAATCCTCAAACCATACAATCATTAGAGGACAACACTAAATCCAAAATATTTTCACCCCTGGTAGGCTCATGAACATGTTGATGAAGAAAACAATCTAAAGTTAAGTCCAAAGAAAAGCTTGCCCTTCACCACCAGAGTGCAGCCGCACCCAATCAATTGTTCTATGATTAAAATCAACCACAGACTAGGAGATTTTCAAATCTACTACAAGCTTGTTGGATAACAGTATGTAATGCAATTTCACTATCTGTAGTAGCAGAAGTACTCTTGTAACATACTCCAATGCAGAGACTAGACTTTGCATCAACAAACTTACACCAAATAGATTCAGCAGCAGGAAATTAAGTCAAATCCTCAACAACAGCGACCTTAATATCCTCTTTTACATACAAAATGCAACCACCACCTTTGGTTGACAATCTATCTTTTCTAAAGATATAAGCCTTGTAAGAAGTTCTGCATCTCCTATTAAATCATTAGCCCAAGATTCGGTAATCATAATAATATCTGGATTATGCTCAAACACATAGCTCTCCAGCTCACTGACTTTACTAACGATACTCCTGGCATTAACAAGAAAACACTTAAATGTTGAACAGACTTCACCAGCACTTGAAGTAGGTACCTGAACCTGATTTGAAACATAATGGTTAAAATCATGTGAAACCTGAGACTTATCAGGGACACAAACAACACCAACATTATGTACACTATTTACAGGTGCATTAATACTTACTGCTGCTGCATATTTTGGGAGCCGACATGACTGTGACTCCTCAGTAAAAAAGAACTAGCATAAGGCCTAGGCCTGCACTCGTAGCCTACAAACATACTGTACGTAGCCTAACTACACACAATGTGGGCAAGCCACATGCACCACATACCTGCTTGGGATCGATACAGTAGAGTTGATTCCACCGATTTGGAGAGTCACTTGACTTGGATACCTTGAAATTATGGTTATGGCCTCCCTTTGCTGTCCATTTTGACTGTCTTTTGTGTCTTGTGTGGTTGTTGTACGTTGTTATTGATCACAAAAACAGCATACAAAGTAACGTTACCAGTACAGTGTACATACGAAAGCAGTGTTTCCACACCCTGAATACATTTTTCCTGAAATGGCTTCTTATATTTCCTGAAATCGGCTTGGTATTTCCTAATATTTTCAATAACGCTTCTTTACTACTTTTAATGGCTAATCAAGGGTT
>JAIZAY010000632.1:0-35797 GCA_029531755.1 Holothuria leucospilota | reverse complement strand
TGGTAATCAGCCTTAGTTGCAATTCTGCAACTCCAAAATTAGTTTTCTGAGGGATATGAAAGATTCCCTTACACCCTGTGAGAGTTTTCCGGAAGATCTGCTATGTGTCCATTGCCCTTCAACTAATAACATCATTAAGTTTTATGGGACACTTCCGAATGTCTTCACTTTCCGGATATATTGCTACATAAAATAGTTATAACTGTTGTATCAGTTGTAATTTTAAAAGGTTGGGCGAACAAGCTAATAAGTAAAATAGGCAACTGTTGTGTCTGTTCTTCATGGTCATGCATTTTGCATCAAAACAAAGACCACATACCTGAATTATTATTTTTCATTCTCTCTCTAAGAAGACTTGATGTTGTATTAGTTTGGATGACAATTTGACTTCCCACAAACTCATCGAGCTCCTTTTGTCCGCACAAATTAATGCTTACTACAGTAAAATATGTTGAAGTCTGACTCGTGTTAATTCTTTAGAGTTGTAGAACTGCCTTATAGATTCACATTAACAATGGGCTGTGTCATTGCTGTTGATTTTGGTTTGCATTTCTCCCAGAAATGTTACCTGGTGAACAATATAAACAAAAATGCAGCCAGTTGCAGATTTCAGTGACAGGTTTAGGCATTCCTTACAAATATAATTCATGCGGGTCTCTTTAATTTATTTTATTGAACATACTATTGTGAAATCAGCTTGAATCATAATTATTACAAGGTTTATAGTTAGATGAGTTAGTAAGATGGGGTTTTACGACACACCAACACGCAGGTGTTATATAGTGTCACCTAGAAAGAAAAATGTTGGGTACAAAAAATAAAAAGGGGGTCAAAAGTGTCAAATTCCACTAGCAAAACTTTTCAGGTTTCACCAAAAAAATTCCAAGCAAACGCGGGAGTCATGTCAAAAATTTCTGTACAGTCTACTCTCCTTGAGAAAGCCCAGAATAAGGGAAGAATCTGTTCGCTCCAATAGAGTTTTGAGGTCTGGCACAGCGTAATACTTCTGACGAATATGGGAGTATTCGTGACAGTCAACCAGAATGTGACTGACGGTGACAGCACGATCACAGGGTATACAATATGGTCTCTCGTCCCCGTGAAGTAAATAGGCATGGGTAAGGTAAGTGTGGCCGATGTAAGCCATAGTCAGGACTATATCATCTCTCCGCTTGCTGGGGGCTCTATGTCCCCCAGTTCCAGCCCTCGGTTTAACTTGGTACAGCTTGTTTTCGGGGAAGGAATCCCACAGTTCTTGCCATTTTGATTTTACAAAGCCATTGATCTTAGGCCGGTAGTCAGTGTGAGGCAAGTAGATATTGGTGACGTCCATCTGTAGGGCTTCTTTAGCAAGTGCATCCACCCTTTCATTTCCATGAATGCCCACGTGGCTAGGAACCCATGCTAGCACAACTGATTTTTGTAGCCGAACCAAATTGGAGTAAGCTTACCGGAGAGCTGTTACTGAAGGGTGCTTTAGCTCATGGCATTTTAGTGCTAAAAGGCTTGATAGTGAGTCTGTGAACACAATGAACTTTCAATCAGATCAAATGCCATCTTTAGTGTCTGTAGTTCGGCAGTGAATATTGATGCATCATCTGGTAACCTGACTTGCAAGGATGCATCACGGCCCGACGCCGCGGCCGCTACCCTGTTAGCGGCTTTGGAGCCTTCAGTATAGATTGCATGATACTGATGATATTTATGTCTCAGCTCATTAAAGCTGGCACGGAACACAAGTTCATTTGTTGAGATGAGGTTTCAGTTTCTAACCAATTGTACTAAGTCGGGCCGGCCACGGCCTTTTTTTCCAGTTGTGGCTCACTAGCTTGTTTTCCCTACTCCATTTCTTATGCTGAGCACCAATGACAGTACGTTCCATTTTTAAAGTCTTCGGTATGACCCGGCCAGGAGTCGAACTCCAGACCTCCCGGTGTTTTTAGTATTAGTCTAAACTTTTCCACCTTTTATACAAATATACAACTTTTAACTCCAGAATAAAGTTTTGTGAAACGATAATCTCTTCTCTTCTTGAATTTACGAAATATTACACTGTCAATTACACTGTCTTCTGAAAACTAACTTGATTTTTTTCAATAAACTTCTTAGAAATGTGTGTGACGAATTGCAAAATGTTGGACTGAAAATTGAAAATTGCAGTAGCACTGTATGTTTTGCAGTGTGATGGCTGTCAGCTTTAATATTAATTACAAATGGTAAATTTTACAGCGTGTGGTAAACTGAAATACAAATGAAATTCCAAAAAAAAAAAAAAAAAAAACAATTCCCTGTTATTTGAATTTATAACTATTTGTAATTAGTTCTACAACTAATTGTTGATTTTACATTTACCTTGTAAAGTGAATTGCAATGAAATTGTAATTTAATATACGAGGGATTGTATATTTTGCAATTTAAATTTGCATTGTTTTGCAGTTCAACTGTAAAATTTACCATTTGTAAATGGTATTACACCTGACAGCCATTTTGCTGTAAAATTTACATTTTTTTTTTACATTGTAGGGTGAAGCTATATCTTGTGGTTTACAGACATAACTTGCAGTGTTGTTATATTTGGCGCACTTTAAAAGCCCCCCCCCCCCCCTCCCCGTATTGAGCGCCTTTGCTCCTGCAGTATATTGCAAACGTTCTGACCATACAACAGGAACATAATGATCAAGTCTTTTTTCGGTTTTAGGCTATAGTGACAACACGCAATTTCCAGCCAATCCAGCGGCATGAGAGGCATTCTCTGCCAAAATTTTGTTTTACGCTTCGCGCCAACCTATGGCGGCGCTATACTTAGTTTGCCTGCAGGCTTCGCCCCCACCGCCATTTGCAAATTTCTGGTTATGCGCCTGTCCTGGAAAATTTGTGGTTAATAATACTCAATCGGTTGTCAAGCATGTTAAGTGTTTGCCCCTCTCTTCCAACAAAAGTGTACTTGGAAAATGTGGTGAGGATTAGTACAAGATTAAAAATTGTTAGGTCATCTTAATGTTTTTGCACTGCTTGGCAGTAGAAACCATGGACACAGCCGTAGCAAGGGTCCTATGTTTGGGGGTGGGAGTCACGTGAAGGTCCAAAATTCCGACTGATGGGTGTTTTCTTCAACTGAATGGAGGCGCCTCCGTTCCAGTTTCGGGCAGCACGAATACGTAATAAATATATCATATCATTGTTAAAAAACGTCGTCGAGAAATCGGGTTCCCGTTTCCACCTTTTTTTTTTTTCTGGTACACTATACGGCGCTAACTTTTGCAATTTTGTTCTTGTGTTTCTTCGTAAGTTCTGTATGCCATTTTTAACACCAAAAGAGATACAGGAACGTATCAGGGAATCTTGAATAGAAGGAGCGAACGATTTGATTGATTACTGTCCTAAGGTCGGGTCTAATAGCCCTATTTTGATGTTTGCTTTTGGAAAAGGGCTGAGGTGCAAATTGGTGTTACAACTGACATATTTTGAGGCATATGGTAATTTGTTTCCTAAGCACCGTGTAAATATATAAGCGCCAGGGGGTGGGGGTCAGTCACCCGAAGCCCCTACAGCCCCGATGCCGTAGAGGGGTTGGTGAGTAGGGATTTGAAGAAACCTGTGTACTAAAACTATGCCATTGCGGGGCAGGTTTTTCCTAATATTTGTATAGAGGAACACATGCCGCGCTGATTTATTGTTTTTCTCAGAATCTAAACTGAAATTTCAAAGCGCGCGAAGCCCGCGAATTTTTTGATGAGCCTACACTAAAAAGAATCTGTACTTATTTAAAGCTTATGTTACTTCAGTTGTCCAGATAGTTGGACAATAACTCACATTGTACTCCCCCCCCCCCACCCCCTCGAGTTACTAGCCGTACCGCACGACAGAAGAAAACATTAACTAGGTTTAGCAAAATGAGATGAAATGACCGACATTTACATGAATCTGTGCATTCTACTTTTATTAAGTTACTTGATAAGGTGGAAATAGTTTGTGCTATATGTAGCTATTAGTAGTAACTGAGGAAGAGTGGGCAAAGTGTACCGAAAATTTTGTGCTTTATCGCAGAAATAATCCTTTTGAAAGCCAAAATAAGTTTGTTTATTTTCTCCATGTATCCTCTGTAAGAGGAATTAGAGACTAAACAAAATAAAAATATACAATGGATATGCAGACGACAGTCAAATCAGAAAAACTTAACAGGCAGGACTAAAGTATTCTCAACTTTAAATAACTTAGGCCCAGGCCTATGCAACATAAATGCGGCACCAGCAAAGTTATGTTCCGACAGCCTATGTCGAGAGGGTGGTAAGATGGGGATATAATGAAGGAGCCTCACTATCCCAAGTAATTTCAGGGCATATTTTGTATAATATCACTTAATACTTCAGAAGCCGAGTTGCGTACTGATAGTGTTCTTTTGAATCTGAGACGTGAAATTGTAAAGCGTGCGAAGTGCGCGAAAAATTACACAAAAATACATGTGATCATTAATAACATTTTTTTCAAGTTTTTGCAAGTGCCCCCTTGCCCCCCCCCCCCGGACGGCCATGCATACTTTATCGTATCTAAAAGACTCCCCGACGAAACTGTAAAAAATCCCCGGTCGGGAGCCAGCATTCCCGACGGGGAAAGAGGGGGGGGGGGCATGGCCCCTGCAAGAGATGAGCTGCAGTATCTGTAGCTGACTACAAATTTGCTCCAGAATGGAAGATTTGCCAGAACTGCAACAGGAAGAACCAAAAATCAAAGCGTTTGTGTGAGGGTTGCAAGGCTTCTCGTAAGTGAAAGGAAAACAGAGAAACGCCAGATGATGACAGTCCCTTGCCTATGGGAATACTTTAAGAGAAGATAACAGAAGTTGATTTTTCCCATGATGGGATGGAAACTCATCAAAAGACCTCAGTATCAACAAAACTTCATGTGACGCCAAGAGATCCAATTTGCTTCAACCCAAATTCATACGAAAGTGTCAAAGAGGTAGTTTCACAAATTGGAAAAGACTTTCATCTAAAGAGGTACTAAGAAGCAGAGAACAGTTGCAATGGTTGCAGGGAATGGTTGCTGGTTGTATGCGATAGGCTTCCCTACACCCTTAGCGAAACATGTCATTGTCCAAATTGTGGGCTTAGTCTGTTTGGGAAAGATGTGTTCATCCAGCACTGTCTCCTTACACGGACTCAAAGAGGAGGGCATTGATTTTGTCAAGGAATTTGACTGGGTTCACTTACGTATTGGGTATGGGCACTATGAGATGAACATGTTGCGATTTTTTTTAAATTAAATTGGGAGGTTTTCGTTAAAGACCTTACATTTGTGACGGGATTTCGCCGTGAAGCAGCCCAAAAATATGCGAAAAAAGGAAGCGACCATCACTTAAGTTGGGAATTGCACAGCATATTTTACCATTGTACCATTGAGGAGCTGTTTGTTTCTTATGTGCGTGGACATTGACATTGTGAAGACATTGACTTTCAGTTGGGAAACCTCAACAAAAGGAGTAAAATTTGGACACCTCAAGTTAGTTAGATGGGGGTTTAACGACACACCAACACGAATGTGTAATGTAGTGTCAGCTATATAAAAAGGGTAATGGTGAAGTGAAATCACCTAAAAGGAAAAAGGATTGGGCAAAATTCTACTTAAATATCTAAACAAAAGCAAATGTGGGAGTCATGTCAAAATTTCCCGTAAAAGGTTACTTTCTTTGAGAGTCCTCAAGGTACCAAGTCAGACTGACTGGATGAGGACATCCCAGAATTTGGAGAAGCTAGATAAAGTGTTTTGTAACCCCTGCTTTTGTTCTGTGAATTGATCAATCCTGAAAAAAAACAAAAAAAAAAAAAAAAAAAAACAAAAAAAAGGCATACCAGCATTCAGTTTGTATTGTCAGATACGGGTGCCTGATATGAAACAGGTACATATTGCACTTACTACCAGGGGCGGCGCCAGGGTTTTTCGATAGGGGGGGGGCAAAGCATGCTGGGTCGGACCCAGCTTTATTGTTTGGGGGTGCAGGCATTGAAGACTTCCGAGCCTCACCCTACCCTACCCCCCTGCCCTGTGTCAGAACCTGCATTTTTGGCGTTTTCATTTTCTTGGACTTTATTTTTCTCTCTCAAAAACTTTTTTCTTCTAAAATAAATACGAACTGTGAGAAGGGTTGGTTGTCTAACAGTGAAAATCGCCCCCTCACTGAATGAGACGCTTCAACTATGCAGCAGGCGCGGCGGAACGAAAAAATATTGGGGGGGGGGCTGAGTGCAGCAAGACTATCTAAGCGGAGCGCCACCATCGGTTGGCGCGGAGCGTACAAGAAAATTTTTGGCTTCACAAACCCTCCAGATGGCCGGAAATGGCACTTCCCGAGTGTTTTAAGCTGCATGTACCCAGTCTTGAAATATGGATCATATGTCTGCAATTTCTCAAGTAAGGAGAAAAAATAAATCTATGCAAAATGGTAATACATATTTCTAAGCGGAGCGCCACCATCGGTTGGCGCGGAGCGTTCAAGCAAATTTTTGACTTTGCAAACCCTCCAGATGGCCGGAAACGGCACTTCCCGAGTGTTCTAAACTGTATGTATTCATCCTTGAAATATGGATCTCATGTCTGCAATTTCCTAATTAATGAGAAAAAATTAATCCTCATTATGTGATTTTTTTTCCCTTGCTTATAGAAAAAGCTAAATCACTGAGGAAGGGTTATACGCAAAATTGAATTTTATAAAAGGGACAGGAATCATATCTCTTATGAGATAACATTAAATTTTTACCTATAGTTTTTCGAGTTTTTGAACCAATGATGTAACCAAATTTGCAAGCTAAAGTAAACTTTACGCAAACAGGAGTGACGTCATTTCCTCGCATTAATACACTGATTTATGTATATCGTTAAATTTAAATCCGATTTAGTGTCCTTCATAATCGTATGGTATCATTACGTAATTATGCATAGGAGATATTAAAATTTTACAAATTGCACCCTTAAGGGTCTGTAAGTCAAAACGATTGAAAGGCACAGAAAAGGGAGAATTGTTCATCAATGTGAGAATGTGAAATCACTCCAGCTTGCTTTGAGTTCACTTTGCTTTGAAAATACATTTACATCAACTTTTTATATTGAAAGAAACGCGCATAGAAAATGCATTTTTTTGTCTACAAAGAACTCCCAAATTTTAGCTAAATTTAAAGTGTACCTAAAGGCTAAAAATTCAAAAACATATGTTACAAAGCTTGAAAAATGAATCCAAATGGTCTAACTGCCATCTTTACAGGAATTCCTGAGCTGAGATATATAAAATGTTGGTGCTTATTTAATTTAAAATTGTAGATGGCGCAATAATTTGTAATGCCATTCTTGTACTACTCAAATTACATTCTTTGTTTACTTTATTTTTTCGAAAGCCTCTGCACCTTGTGCCAAAATGTGATCACTTTCTCACTGTTATAGGGTGACTTGACTATACAAAACCTCTCCGTACAACAGTAATTTTTGCAAGGTTATATAAACATTTCAATTTCAAAAGGAAACAAAAGCAAGTAATGTGAGTTTTACAAGTAGGTCATCACAAATTATTGCGCAATCGACTATTTCAAATAAAGTGAATAAATTTTAACTTTTCATATCTCAGCAACAGGGTGAGCTATGAAAATGAAAGTTGGATGAGTGAAATTCGTTTCCAACGTCTAAAATATATATTCTTATAATTCTACAATTTAGGTCCACTTTAAACTCCTAAAATGAAACGTGCATGTATGGGATAAGAGACAAAACTGATTGAAATTTATTTTATTGCAGTATTATTTATTTATGTAAAATTTGGACTTAAACCTTAAGAATGGATTCACAGGCAGAGGTATAAATAATTGGTTGGGATGGCGTCACCAGGGAGGGAGAGGGAGGAGGGAGGGAGATACCGTACCATAACACACGACAGTCTTTAAGCGCCTGTCACACCTCACCGGATTGCAATAACGGAGAGGAACGAAGACCCAAAATGGCATTCCGTTGATGTACGTTAGTATCCGTTTAGTCTCCTGTTCTCCTCCGCCGACTTCGTTTCATGACCGGGAACGTCCGGTATGAACGGAGCGTAACAATTTCAGAATTTAAACATTTTGTGATTGTTGTGACATGATTGAACAATGTACACGGAAGTGAAAATCCTACCCCCCTCCTCCCCTGGTTGGATACGATACTGCACTACAGACATGTCACTGCATTTGTAGGGCAAGTGTACAACTAGAGCTGGTAGGTCCATGCCTACTGGATTTACACACTAAAATATGATGTAGGCCTACTTCTCCGTGAGCCACGGTCGTGAAGGTAGCCATGGAATTCGTAATAGATACCACACTCGCGCGTAGTCCGAGAATTTACAGAATATTGATAAATATGTCGGTCAAATACGGATTTGAATAACTTTTAATCACTCAAATCAGTCAGTTTAGTGTTGAATACTATGTTTTGCTTGTTTTCAAATAGACAGCAATTTTCACAGAATCTCGCCAGGGGATATACTGTATGTTGGCCCCCCTATTGTTTACGCTACTAGGTATTAACCCTTAAACGACCAAAAA
Organism: Holothuria leucospilota; assembly: GCA_029531755.1. NCBI lineage: Eukaryota > Metazoa > Echinodermata > Holothuroidea > Aspidochirotida > Holothuriidae > Holothuria > Holothuria leucospilota. The sequence goes on along the minus strand of JAIZAY010000632.1, from coordinate 27,236 downwards.
AAAAAAAAACTCAGAGAGAAATTCAATCATGGGTCTTCTGGGATGTAGAAGAGGCCTACGTGAAAGCTCTGAGGTGGATGAAGATAGGCTATGTAGCAAATGATGAATGCGTGTATACGAGAACATTCCAAATATTTGCACGAAGGACTATTGCAGTATGGGGCGGATGTACAATGAGTTAGACAAAGAAGACAACGCGCGCGAAGCGCGCAAAATTTTCGAGGATTTACACCGAAAATGTCCTATATGCGACGGATAATGTATCACAATACTTTATTTCATGATACTGTTACACCTCACCCCACCCCCTACAAAAATTATGTCTTAAAACGTTATTTAGACGATCTTATTTTTTGGGTAAAAAACCATAGGGGGGCAAATGCCTGCCCTGCCCCCCCCTGTGGCGCCGCCCCTGCTTACTACACAGCTGTCTGGTCTGATAAGTTACTGTATATATGTACAAAAGGAGTTCTATGTACTGTACAGCTGAAAAATTGAAAGGCAATACGCAGTCGCCGGAAAATTTGCTTTGAAAATCAGCAAGCCCTTGCAAATCTCTTCTTATTGCATTACAAGCAACTCTGAGGAAGTCTAGAATATAACTGTTCCCAATTACAAACAATACGTTAAGCAATAGGAAATTCTTGAATTTCACAATTCACTAACAAAAATATTGTCACGTGATCAGAATAGGCCATTCACGAACTAGAATGATGGGGCATACTACAGTACTCTGATTGGGGTGACTGCATTTTCCCCTTAAGCAAAGGCAAATACTTTACTTAAGTCTCCTTTTGCATGCAAAGCCGTATCATATCCCTTCCAGGGGCAGATTTAAAGGTCAAGAGCAAATGACCCAGACTTATTTTGAAACAATAGCTAAATGTTACAATTTCTTCTTATTTCTCTTTCAAGTATCTTTCATAATATTTAAGGACATAAATATTGCATATTCAAGGTAAACCAAGCAGTTGTTCCTTGTAAATTTTACAATTGGGTGAGATCCATTCAGGAAATAGGATAGTCTACTATACAATTCTTTATTGGGGTGACTGCATTCTCCCTTTAAGGGTGGCGCACCCGGAGCGTGCCCCGCCTAAAACTTTCCAAGGCTTAATTTAATGACCCTTTCCAGTAAGTTGCGTGACTGAGTCAGGCAAATCGAGACAGCTATTTCAAAAATTCATAACTCGGTCATGCAACATCCAACAGCCTTCATTTAACTACCAAAATGAAGCCAACAAATAGATCTATCATATGCCACCATTTTTAAGGGGGGGGGGGTGGTGGGGGTGGGTTATAGTCATTTTTTCACAAAAACTCGTTGAATATTTGTTTACCTTTGAAAATATTCAAAAAATGCTAAAAATAATGATTTCAGCACTTAGAAAAGGGTCACCCGACTCATATTTTTTCTGAATACATTAGAACCTAAACAAGCACCATGAGAGATGAATAAATGTCAGGGGGTAGGGGTTTTAGAGATATTTCAAATATAATTTCCACAAAAGGGTCAAGAAAGGTCAAAAATCTACATTTTACCCCCAAAACCCCTTCCCAATTTGAAAACTCATAGCTCAACAACGGAAGGTCCGATTTTTTTCATTCAAACACCAAAATGTTCGTTACAAGATTCCGTACATAAAAATCCATTTGAAACGCACAGGGTATATAGAGGATGAGTGCCACCTCTGTTCGTTCCCGCCTTATGCCTGTGATCACATACATTTGTGTACAGCTGTAAGCGTGGGTGTAGCGTCACTTGCTTTGTGTACTTTGAAACACAAACACTGAAAAATGGCTGCCGGCTATAATTCCACAATTCCTGTACCGAATTTTCCTGTGGATGAGGCTCTCGACTTATACTTTCACATGGATGTAGATGACAACAGAAGGCAGAGGGACGAGTCCTCCGATACAAGCGACGAAGATCTAGTTTGTATTCGAAGATCGGGGCCCTCGGAGCCAGTTCTTCAGCACTCTGTTTTTCTCGAAGATACCGAGTCGGTACGTATGAAAACCTAGGCCTAGTAAAAATAAAAGTAGACTCTAGGAAGATAACTTAGAAAAATTAGGATAACAAAGTTTGCCTTAGTCTGCTTTGGCATCAAACTATAAAGAAAACAAGATTAGTCAGAAAAAAATGAAAAAAAGGTCATGTTATTTACAGTATATGTGGCTGCATATTATTATGTGTAGCAGTAGGCCTAAGGCCTAGTAGCTGATGAAATTGTGCATGAACAGTACAGGCTTTGAAAAATTTCAGGGCCCCACCACCCCCCTCCCCTTCTTGCTGTATCGGCCAACTACTAATACAAAAGATAACATGACGGTGGCTGAACATGTTACGTAGCCCCTTCCCTTGTGGCTCTTCGGTGAACTTCTGTTGGTGGCTTTCTCGACCGCCCCGCCTTTTTTGCTTTCCTGGCCGGTTGTGTGTTTTACTCTTCAGTCTCCTCATGTTCAGATTCCTGTTCAATGTAAAACAAAAATAAAATACTTCGGGTTACTGTGGGTATGAGCAATTCAAAGGTTCACACAATAACCCAAAGTATTTTATTTTTGTTTTACATTGAATAGGAATCTGTACATGAGGATCCTGTATGTTATTTGTGTGTGGCTGTATATGTTATTTATGTGTGGCAGTATCTGATGAAGTTGTGGAAGAACGATATAGTCTTTGAAAATTCTAGCCCCCCCCTTTCTTGCTGCATACGAGTACAAAAGATTACAAGACAGTGCCAGAGCATGTCACTTGGCCTCTTTGCCTACCCATGAAGAAATAAAACAGAGCAATTCGAAGGTTCACACAGTAACCCAAAGTATTTTATTTTTGTTTTACATTGAACAGGAATCTGAACATGAGGATCCTGAAGAGCTGGCAGAGCCTCATCCACAGCTGCCACAACGACGCCGGCAGCCACAGCCGACAACATCACAGCAAAACACACAACCCGCCAAGAAGGCAAGAAAGGCGGGGCGGCCGTGGAAGCCGCCAACAGACGTTCAGCCTCCACCGAAGAGGCCACCAACACCCAAACCAGCCCTGGACGCCGAAGGAAAACCAGAATGCAAAAAAGCATTGCGGTTTCGATGAATATAGCACTTAATGTGATGAAGAGAGTTGCTTATATCGTACATAAGTTCATATGCGTGAATTTCATTGGTTAGTCTGCAATACATACTGTACTTACGTATATCATGAGTCTTTCAGTTGTCACTTGAGTAAGGCAATGTTAGAATATATTAGTCTCATTACCTAATTGTGGGTCCTTACCGAACCAACCCTGCTCTCAAAGGTGTACATGGCAGGTAATAAGTGTAGATTTAAGCAGTGGTTGAAACAAAATGTATTGCATATGGTTGCCATTTCACAGTTGTTTTAGTGTGTTGGGTTGTTAGGGCTTTTTAAGTGCAACGAAACGGCACATAGAAACAAAAACAAAAACTCAAACCGGATCGGGCAGAAACATAAATGCAAACTATTTACAAACAACTAAATCAAACAGAAAATTATGTTCATTACAGTAATAGAACTATATGTACAGCTATTTACATACACATATATACATATACACATATATACATATTTACAACATATTTACAACTAAGTACCTCACAAGCCACATATGTACAAACACAGTCCTATTTACAAATTACAGTAGTTCCATATTTACAAACAAAGTCAGTATTTACAAGTTAACTACCACCCGGTCCGCCCTCACTGAAACAAGTGGACCCCATCGCCTACCGAACGCCGACCTTGGCAAACGAACGAAGTCCGACTCCACCCTCAGCTTAACCTCCGCCCTCACCGACGCCAGGACGACATCAGCAGGCTTCCCCACCCCCCTAAATACAATGTTACATCGGTCTCTCCATAAGGCCAGCTTTATGGAGGCCGAAACAAAGGTAAGTATGTCCTGAACACTTGTATTGCATGGCGGAGGTGAAAGACCATACAAAGCATAGTCCTGGCTGACCGCCCAGGTGTTACACAACGTTAGGCGGTCAGTCAGGACTTGAAACCATTCCCAGAATAGGGCCACATAGTCACACTGCCAAAACACGTGACACACTCTCCCACTTTGTGCATCTAGTGCGGGGGCAAATGCCATCTCCAAGACGCCACCGAAGGCGCTTGAGATTAGTTACAATGGCGTCATGTGCGATTCGCCACAACAGGTCTCGCCTGCGGTAATCTAATAATCTGCTGTGGACTACACGCCACACTTCCGGCCCTGAAGCAAAGTGGTTGGATTGGACCTGGCCAACCAATTCATCAAAAACAGCCCGGTATAGGTCCCTTGCACTTGACTGCGAAACATCCCCCACTGTTGACATAATACGGAGCGTTTCCCTCATTTGACTGTATGCCCCCGTGGGTCTCCAGCTGTGGGGTTCACTGTTACTAAACAGGGAGGCAAAGAACCGACGGAATGATAATCCCCCCCAATAACGGACAAAATAGGCAAAAGGCATTCTGCTGTCCACAGCACTGTAAACACACTTGGTCAGGAGAAAACGGAGCTTGGAAGGAAAATGCACAAGGCCCAACCCGCCGCGCCTAAGATCCTGGTATACCACCCCTCTTCTAACCAGCTCCGTCCCCCTTGACCATAAAAAACTAAACACAGCCCTCTCGAGTCGTGCCAAGACACCCTCTGGAGCAGCAAGAACAGTGCCCGGATACCACAAGAGAGGGTAAATAAAACGATTGATAACTGTTACCTTTCCCAACAGGCTGATGTGGCGATCGCCGAAGTCCTTCAACCTAGCCTCCACTAGGTCCACTTTCTCATTCCAGGTAAGTAACTCGGGTGAACCATAACCAAACCATATGCCATTGATCTTTATGGCGTCGTCTACCCATGATGCCGCGAAGGGCAGTTTTTTTGACCGCCACTTACCTAGACGGAGTCCTTTGGTCTTAGCGGGGTTCAGTCTGGCACCTGTGGCTCTTTGAAAGTTAGACAACGTGCCAGTATGGGCCCTGAAGGAAGCTAGGTCGGAGATTACGCATGTGACATCGTCAGCATACTGAAGGCACTTAACTTCAGCACCACCAGGTATGTGAAATGGTCGAAACAAAGGCTCAACTTGGAAGGCTCTTGCAAGGGATTCACTAAACAATACATAGAGTAGAGGTGATAGGGGGCACCCCTGCCGTACCCCACGATGGACTCTGAAGGGGTCCGACGGTAGGCCATTGACGATAACCCGACTGTATACGCTATTATACAATAGGGAGGTCCATTTAACAAAAACTGGATTCAAACTAAACTTCTGCAAAATTTTAAAGAGGAATCCGTGATCAACCATGTCGAAGGCCTTCTCCTGATCGAGGGAGACAAGCGCACATGGAAGATCACGGTCCATCACGTAATCAACTAAGTCCCGCACCAACCAGAGGTTCTGCTGAATACTGTGTCCCCGCACCGCACATGTCTGAAAGGACCCTACAAGATCCGGCATAACTGTGCCTAGCCTGTTACAAAGGGCTTTCGCCAGAATCTTGTAGTCTACATTTAACAGGGTGATTGGCCGTTTATTTTTCGGTTCTAGGGGGTCTCCTGACTTGGGCAACAAAGTTATCACGCCTGTGCGCTGCGAGGGGCTCAATGTGCCAGCAAGGAAAGCAGAGACGAATACATCGCGGAGATCTTGTCCAACGGTACCCCAGAAGCGTTTATAGAATTCTACCGGAATACCGTCGGACCCAGGCGCCTTTCCGCCTTTCATCTTCGCCACTGCCTTCCAGAGCTCGTCAACAGTCAACGGGGAACCAAGTTCATCGTTCTGATCTCTAGATGGGGTCTTATCAATATTATCTAACAGGGACTTTTGAAAGCCTTCATCGACATCTGCCTGAGTATATAGCTGCTCATAGAAGCTTTTAAATACTTCTACGATGTCGAGAGGGTCCTTATGTACCACACCGTGGACGTCACGGACTCTTTTTATGCGGCGATCGATGGCATACTTTGTGACGTCCCGGAAGAACTTGATGGTTGGTTTTTCCTCCGCCTCCACGCAATGCACGCGAACACGAACACGGGCCCCGTGTAGTTTTTTATCAAGATATTGCTGGATTGCGTGAAGTGCGGAGGGGTCCCCGTTCCTCTCCCTAGAGCAGAGCGAGAGGAACTCCTCCCTTCTTCGACGAGCTCTTGCTACACAGTATTCAACTGTAAAATGTTTGATGCGGGACTTCACGTCGTCCCACCACTCTAAATCCGTTGAAAAGGCAGGCCTCAATGTTCGCCACCCTTCGTACCTGGCCTTAAACTGTTCGCAATAATCAGCCTCCGTTAGAATATCTGTGTTCATTTTCCAGAACCCCCTCCCTGCTGGCCATGACTATGGAGGTTGGAAGGAGACAGTAACTGCATCATGGTCCGAAATTGGACATGCTACAACTTCACAATCACTCGGTGACAGAGCAGGTGGAGAGTACACCCGGTCTAACCTTGAGGCGTCCGTGCCATCAGGGCGGTGCCAAGTGAACACGGCCAAGCCGGGATGTTGCACTCTCCAAACGTCAAGCATGTCATGATTCTTTGTGAACATGTCCAATTCCGCAATGCCGACACCACAGCTCGAAGATGTGCATGTAGACATTCTGTCAAACTGTGTGTCGGGAACACAGTTAAAGTCTCCGGCTAGGATACAAGGGGCACAGCCAGGAACGAAGGATGGAAGGGTAGTAAAAAAATCCCTTCTGTCTGTAGGCTGATTGGGTGCGTAAACATTACATAGGATGAAGCTCCCGCAAGGATGTTTTATGGTGATGCATATCACCCGGCCCTCATGATCATGATCAACTTTTCCGACCAGGGAAGTCCATCTGGGTGAAACTAAAATAACAGATCCACAGGAAGACACTGAACCAAGGGAAGCGTGCAAACCCCCACCCCATTCATAGGACCAGGCGTAGACGTCGTCTTCATTAACAATGTGAGTCTCCTGGAGGAAAACGAAGTCCACACCTAGTGATTTGCAAAACTGGAATATTCTTGATCGCTTCCGACTGTCCCTCATTCCATTAACGTTTAGTGTCATGAGGGACAGAGGACCAGTCATGATAGCATGTGTAATGTGCGACTACAAAACCGTCTCTGACCTGGCCTTTTTATTTATGTTTGGTGCTGGTGGCATAGAAGGATGGACTCCCTGGTCTGACACCTCGCCTGAGGCCGACCTTTTTAACTGAGGATCTGATTCAACCCCCTCACACAAATCCAACCAGTCCTCCCCGGTTGGTGGGTCCTTTGGTGGAGGCTCAGAGGCAGGCCCTCCCACATCTGACATGGTGGTGTCAGACTCCGGGTCCGATGAGAGGTTAAGGTCTTTCTCCACTGTCGAAATTCCGGCCTCCCCAGGAGCTGATGGGGAGGGTGCCTCAGGTGCAGATGGGGAGGGTACGGAAGGGCCTACCTCAGGATTCCCAGAGACCACTTCACATTCTTTGGCAGCTAGGAAATCTTGTTCCACCTGATGCGCCACCTCATCAGGTGAAGGGGACCTGGGTTCCTCCACCATTGGTTCTGGGCCTGACTGCGAGGGTTCACCTGCCGGCTCCACATCTGCACTGGCACGTGCAGAGTATGATGCAGGGCAGGCACCGGAGACATGTCCCTCCTCCCCACACAGGTTACAACGCACCTCATTGGGACACGTTGCCTTGTCATGTCCCAACTGCAGGCACCGGCCGCAACGCTTGTTGGGACATGACTTGGCCTCGTGCCCCTCCTCTCTACACTGAAAACAGGTGCGGGGCTGGCCAAAATACCTGATGTGGGCCTTTGAACCCCCAATGAATAAAACGGAGGGAATGTCTCTTTCTAGCTCCATACGGAACTGTCTCTTTCCGTTGAGAATACCGGCCAATTCACCCTCATTGTACCTTACCCAACGCCAGTCAGAGACAGTTCCGTACTGCCCTAGAACCCTCGCCACCAGGCCCTGATCTACCTCAAAATTGAGGTACAACACTGTCACCACCACAGAGCGATCATATGGGGTGACAGTGAGACCCTCCACTCCCTTAAGGGAGGAAACCCCTTGATTCGAGCAGCATCATTCCGGAACTTCAAATCGTATGTATTTCGGGCTGCGAGGGCCTGCAGCATCTGTATATCCTTGACCTCTACTTTATTTTCCTTCAACACATTGAAAACTTGCTGGGGTGTGACATTACCCCTCGACTCAAACTGCAACTTAACAATGCTGCTATCCCGACCTCCGGGCATAGCAGCAAAAGGGGGGGGGGGGTGGCACTAGGCCACGCGAACACAAGCAAAAAAACCTCAAAACTATAATTAACAATGTACAGGAAAAGAGAAAAGGAACCCAACACAAATTACACAGAAAAACCAGGCGTGGTCGGAGAAACCAACACGACCAAACCCTCGCCAACACAAGACCACACACACAAGAAATAAACGTTATACCGCTTGGCCGTGTCCGCCCTCAGGAACGTAAAGGTATATAATATAGTAGTATAGAGTAAGCCAAGGCGAGAGCGAAACGAAAACACGTCTGCACCCGCCGAAGACCAGAACTGAACAGTGTGTTGGGTTGTTAGGGCTGCCTACAGTACCCCTGACTCATTCTGCTATGCAGTTTTCTCAGTTGGTGTTTTTTTATAATTATTTTATTTCTTATTTTGTGAGGCAGCCCCCTCACAGTTTTTGGCCACTACCTTACTGAAAATGGCTATTTACTTGCCCACTCCAGTCTTCATGTTCATAGTTGTGGGCAAATTTGGCACAACACTTGTGCTAAACTACCGTACAGGCTGTAGTTGTAGTAGTATTGAAAGTTCTTCCTCGCAGTTGGTTCCATAGGCACCATATAGTTAGTTTGATGAGGTTTAACGTCCCAGTTTCCAACCAATTAGTTCAAGTCGAGACGACCACGGCCTTTTTTCCAGTTGTGGCTCCCTGACTTGTTTTCCCTGCGGGATTGAGATATTATCAGTTTTGAAATGGTGATGTGTACAGTACATTCTGTGCATGCTACATTTGCTGTTTGTACAGAAGTTTAAGTGGAGTTACTTAGATGGGATTTAACGCCACATCAACACAAATGTGTTATATAGTGTCAGCTAGATAAAAAGGGTAAAGGTAGGGAGAAACTTAAAAAAGAAAAACATTGGGCAAAATCTTAAAAAGTCAAGACAAAAGCAAATGCGGGAGTCATGTCAAAACTTTCTGTAAAGTCCACATGAAAGTTACACGATGGTACATGCCTTTCACTTACAAAAACACGTTCACATCTGCTAATCTCTTGTAACTCTTTTGCTTTACTGAATTTCGTCTTAATCCGTCTGCTCTTTTTCTTATTTCTCGCAATGGTGTCCTCCTCGAGCTCAACTTTAAGAGGTCCTCCCAGGGCGCTTGCCACCTCTTTTGCCCTTTGGCAAGTTTGACCTGAAAGATATGATGACGCCATTTTTAAATACATGTGTACAGCATGCAGTATATTAACACACCAAGACACTTTCATCGTCTCTTTTTAAATCCGAATTAGTGGCTTTAACAATAATTTGAGTCAGTATCTTGTTCCAAGTCTCCCTCTAGCATCCCCTTTCCAATATTCTTCAATATCCTGGGCGGGCATATACACATTGTATCACCTTTCAATAAACACTCTAGCCTTGCACTTACATAATCCTTATTCAAGTCATACTACAGCCAGCTGAGCGGCAGCTACAGTACACAGAAGACTAAAAGATGGCGTACAGTAAGGTTCCATTTAAGTGTCACTGGTGGAATTAATTACATAAGTGTTTAAGTTCATGTATTAACTGTAAAACTACAGTAGCACCCCTAACTTAGGCCACTACGAAAACTCTAAATTATGACGGAAAACTGGGTAAGGTTCAACTACTGTAATTTTGTAACTACTGTATAACAGGGTCGGTTTACTCTGTCTGTATTTTGTTTAAGAGCGCATTCACTTTTGAAGGAAGTTCGTACTTTACATTAGGCCCAAGTCAAGTTGGACAGACAAGATTCAATAGTGGAGTAACATTTTTTTTTTTCGGTGAGGAAGAACACTAACCAGTTGCACGAGGTATGTCATTCTTTAAAAAGTATTCCCTGAATCACACTTTTGGAGCTGGAAAGTTATCAAAATAGCATATGGGAGGAGATTCGCAACTTCGCAACGCAAAAGAAGACACAAAGGCCACGACTGGAATGGAGTAGTTGTATATTTCGTATCCTGTATATTTCGTGTCCTGGGTAGGACATTAAACTGCATCCGGTTGTGGAGTTTGTTTAAACGTGGGAGTAATGAGGTTACCCTTTGCCACAACTGCCTCCGGGGCACCCTTGGGCAAGGTGCACCTGTATTTGCCCCGGTGCTTTTTAAGTGGTGTTGCCTTCGGGCGTGGTGTTGCCTTCGGGCGTGTGTTGCCTTCGGGCGTGGTGTTGCCTTCGGGCGTGGTGTTGCCTTCCGGCTTGGTGTTGCCTTCGGGCGTGGTGTTGCCTTCGGGCGTGGTGTTGCCTTCGGGCGTGGTGTTGCCTTCGGGCGTGGTGTTGCCTTCGGGCGTGGTGGTGGATTTGGGTGTGTGATCTTTGCGGGGCTTTGTTTTTAGTGTGGCCGGGGGGAGGTTGGTCTGTGGGGTATTTGGGTTGTTGTCAGTGTGTGTGTGGTTCTATTGTTGTAATGAACATAATTTTCTGTTTGATTTGGTGGTGTGTGGATAGTTTTGCCTTTATGTTCCTGTCCGATCCGGTTTGAGTTTGTTTTTTGTTTGTATGTGCCGTTTCGATGCACTTAAAAAGCCCCCCGTACGCAAAGAGCCAAGGCTCACGCCACCTCCGGATTCCAATTCCGTGAAAACTACAACAGAATTGGAAATATAAATACGCACAAATACATACAACGCAACTCACTTCAAATACGCACAAAATACATATCGCAAATCAATATCGCAAGTTTAGCAATTTACCATACAAAGGTATACAAATTACCACATTTCCAACATTTCGCAAAGTCGCAAAGATATAATATATACGCAAAGAAACAAGTATACAAATTATCACATTCCAAACATTTCGCAAAGTACAACATACTGTACACGCAAAAGAAACAAACCTACATTTCACCTAAAAAACCATTACACAAACCGCAACTAACAAAACACAGCTTAAGTCCCTAAATAAGAGAAATAATTACATCAAAACGTACGTCTTTGGGCTTCTTAAAATACAAGTTCCTTCACTTCATAAGACAAACGAGTAGGCGGTACATACTGCAGGTGGTGAACAAGTAGCAAGCTAGCAATAATTGCAAAGGGGTTAGATATGCCAAGACATGAATACAGGTGTTGGTCAGCTGGCATCCAGGCAAAAAGGGCGTGGGGCATGTATACGAAATTCTTTTATAGTGACCAATCCGTCCTGGGTATGACGTTAAACTGCATCCAGGTGGGGTGAGGAGGTAGTGTGTGGCGAGTAGTTTGTTCCCGACTATCGCCTATAAAATGCGCACGTAAGACCGATATTACTCATCCCACGACTGGCGGGTTGTTGGCGCCACAAAACAGAGTAAGCCCCTCCATGGTTGCAGGGGCGTCAATCCGTATTCAAGTGTGAAGGGGGGGGGGATGGGGGACATACATGACAGCAGAAACCAATCCCTTTGGTTTTGAAGAGGGCGTGTCTTCCTATAGGCCCTTCCCCCCCCCCATTATGATGACTGACGCCCTATCTAATAACAGGCCCGTAGCCAGGAATTCTGATTTAGGAGGGCACCGACACCTTATAGAGGGGCACCGAAGAAGATTATGTTTGTTGCCAGTAGTACCACCACAGGATTACAGTTTGATGGAACTACAGGGGATTATATATCTCAAGCTTACCACACATAGCATAAAGGTATCGGTTTTACGTGTGCACATACGCGCGAGGAAGCGCGCGAAAATTTCACTCTTCTGATGGAAATTTTTCCCTCCGCTTGCAATACAGAGACGTAGAAATTCTCCACAAGTGAAGGGAACAACACTATAATCAAGATATATCTTCAGCTCAGCAAGCGCAGGTGAAGCCGGTTAAGTACTTTGCGAAAAGCGAGGCGGGACCGGGGCTGCCATTAGGCAGGCTTTGTGTGATCCAGTATGATTTTGTTAGGACCCAGAGGGAAATTCCCCGAATATGTGGCGAATTAACAATATGGGAATGCTAGCATGGAGCTTTGAGCAGGACTTTCAATGACAGTGAGAGCACACCAACGTCCTCACAGTTCACACTTCGGATGGTCATTATCGTATTTCTACTTTGAACGAAATTTTACATGAAAAAAAAACATGAGAAAAAGAAAATTTTGGAATAAATTTTTGGTACGAGTAAATTTAGCTTCAAACCGTATAGTCGTCGCGGAGCGAATGTTACTCAAGGTATAAGATTACTACATGAAAGCCCGTTGATGTCCGGGACCTAACTTTGAGACTTCACCTAGCTTTGGCTGGAAGAGTTCACTTGAATTTTTGTACTAATAATGTTCATGGGTGATATTACTTCGCTTGTGAGAATTTTGCAGGAAAATTATTAACCACGGTAAAACCTGCATAGAGACTCAGCAAGGGGTGGTGCAAAGATGAGCCAGACGAAGGGTTCAAGCTCCCCAGAGAGGTCCAGCAACCCGAAGCCCCGTCAGAAGTAATGGGTTAGAGATTGGATACCTATCGAGAAATTTTGGGCGACTGGCGAAAAGTTTGTGGTTTTGTTGAAGAAAAATTGAAAATATTTGGTTCTTATTAAAGAAAGTTAGAAAATTTGGGTTTCTATGGAAGAATCTGCCCTCTTTGTCCCAGACAGTTCCAATTCTCCCGACTAAGTTACTCCTTCCAAAACTGTGTTGAGTCCCTCCTTGTGCAGACACAAACCTAGTTTATTGCTTAAGGGCATATCCTGTTGGGCGTACAAGGCCATAATATGTAACCAGAACATTCTCGGCGCATCCTGTGTGTTGTGAGCTTTGATGTTAATCAAACAGCATTCACCTATGACCAATTGAGAATTTTGCTTTCTCCCAACCAAAATGTATTTGGGGTGACGAGTGTCTGTCTTTAAGAACAAAACCAAGACGCCGGGCGACTGGTCGCGAGGAGATGTCCCCTACCACCACCCCTGGACACTGAGAAACTTTACGTTTCATACAAAATGATTATCATGATGTTGAGTCTGAATTAAGAATCTTCCCGATCGTAAGAGAAAGAGGATGGAACTTTTATGGATTCAGTTTTCTGCTTTTCCGGGAATCACACCTACACGAAAGAACAATAGCCTAATTGTGGAACCTGTACATCTATAAATTAAGCCAACATATATGAAACGGGTGTTAAAACTATATGTAACTAAAGATTTTCGCGCGCGCAGCGCGCGAAAATTTTTGTGGTTTTAGAACAAAAATGTTACAGAGAACAAAATACGTTCATTATTAAACTCCTTTTGGGATCATTTTTGGTTACAAATCGCTTGGTGTCATACCAGGGCCACCGTTTACATGTACTAAAATTTTATTTTCAATCGATTTTCCGTAAAGGGAGGGGCACAGTGGTCCGCACGGAGGGCACTGTCTAATAAGAATTATCATTTCAAAGTTAACATGACCATCATTGAGATCTGCCAGGTGAAATACATTTTACCATGTCCCAAAACAGCTTAAACCACGCTTCGCAGCGTGGATCATTGTCGGAGATCATGGACCTGACCAGGCCCGTTGCTAGGGTGACATGTTTTGGGGTGTGAAGGTTACCGTCCCAAATTCCGACTGGCTGGATGTTTTTTTCCAACTGAGTGGAAACGTGTAAATTGCACTTTGTTTATGAGCGCTCTGCGTTTTGTATACAGCCAGTGGGGACCCTTCCTTTGTCACTAAATAAATATGTCGTCCTGGGGGAGGGGTCTAAAGGGAGGGGCGTCACCCTACCCTTTGAGAAATTTTTGTTAATTTAATGTTGCTTAGATGCCAAATGGTGCTATCTTTGGGATATTTTTGGAGCTGGTCGTAGTATAGCGAAGTTGTAAAGGACTAGCAAGGGCGTTTTCAGAATGCTTTTAAGTCGTAAGTGCATTAACAATCACCATCTACACCGATAACGGCATCGGCGAGGCGCTCTAAAGAAATTTTTGGAAAATGTTTAACCGCAACAAAGTACTTTAAACTTTCCACATCATGCTACAAATTAGACTGAATGCAGTGGCGTACCCAGGATTTGTCTCAAGGGGGTGGGACATGCAGTATGTTGTGTGACCGCAGGCCTGGGGGAGGGGTCTAAGGGGAGAGGTGTGCCCCTCCCCTTTGAAAATATTTGAAAAATAAGGTGTCCTTACATGCAATCTGGTGCCAAATATGTTACCTTTTGAAGCCTCAAATTTGTGTTAAAAAATTTACGTATTTTTAGGAACTAAAACATAGGCATCAGTGAGGGGGCATAAATAATTTACGTATTTTTAGGAACTTAAAAATATCGGAATAAGTGAGGGGGCATGGCCGAATGGCCCTCCCCTCTGCGTACGCCACTGATTGAATGATCCCATATTGATGAGAGGCCCCTTCAGATGTTTGGAGATGTATGTCTGTTTTCGGAGAGTGTTGTGATCAGAATAATTCCATGTATTTACCTTTTTAATGGTCATGGGAAGGAATGCAAACCGTGACGCATGCGCGCTAAGCGCGCCGAAATTTTGCCATTAAATAAGATTTCCCTGACGATATGTGCATTCAAAATCTGCATCGAGACACTTAACATTTGCCCAACAAACATACATACCACTCAAAAAGCCAGTCAAATAGAGCCACAGCACTACTCTTTTACGCAAATGTGGGGGGGGGGGGGAACTTGTTCCCCCGTCCCCCCCAGGATTGACGCCCATGCACGGTTGAGCCCCCTGTGGGCTGGGGGTTGTAGAATATGCCCACGGTATTTCCTGCCTGTCGTACGAGGCGACTAAAGGGAAGGACTTGAACTGTGTTTAAACTTTGCTTGACACTGTATAACACATTTGTGTTGGTGTGTCGTTAAATTTCATCTAAGTAACTATAGTGACCAATTGACCTGGACAAACCTATTTCTAAGAAGGTACAAACAGTATGGAGTACCCAATTACAATAAGAGGTAAATTAAGACACATAGCATTGCACAAATTTACAAACAGGGCTCACTTCATTACAAAGTGTACCTATTTCAAAAAATATATGTTACAAAGCTTGAACAATGCATCCAAATGGTCCAACTCCCATCTTCACAGGAAATTCCTGGGCTGAGATACAAAATGTTGAAGCTTATTCAATCAGTTTAAAATGATGGATTGCGCAATACTTTGTGATGTCATTCTTGTACTACTCAAATAACCGTCTTTCTTTGTTTTTGGAAAGACACTGCCCCTTTGTGCCGAAATGTGGTCACTGTCTTACTGTTATAGGGTGACTTGGCTATATAAGCCCTCGTCGTACAACATGCTATGCAAGGGAACAGTAAATGTTTCAAGGTTATATAAACATCTTAGTTTCAAAATAAAGTTTCTCACAAGAATTTAATGTTTCTTTTTGGAGTGAAGTCACATAAACCTTTTTGCTTTGGGGCTTTATGTGGTGTTGGGAAACGAAAGGTGAACTTAGGATCCTAAAGGGGACGGGGTTACAAACTTTTAAAGCAGATAAAGTATTGTTTTTCAATAGATATTGACAAAGCTTGTTGAAACTTGGTGTGAGAAAATGTAATATCTTCCATCTCATGTTTGGCTGAGGCTTTCAGAATCAAAATGTCTTTTATAGGGTACGCGGTAGTAAAACATACGATGCTGCTTCTCCTCTACTTAAATACATCAAAATTTCATGAAACTTGGTCACAGTAAGTTAGATGGGGTTTTACGACACACCAACACGCAGGTGTTATATAGTGTCACCTAGAAAGAAAAAGGGCAATGGTGGGTACAAAAATAAAGAAATGGGCCAAAAGTGTCAAACTCCACTAGAAAAACTTTTCAGGTTCACTAAAAAATCCAAGCAAATGCCGGAGTCATGTCAAAAATTTCTGTACAGTCTACTCTCCTTGAGAAAGCCCAGAATAAGGGAAGAATCTGTTCGCTCCAGTAGTTTTCAGGTCTGGCACAGCGTAATACTTCTGACGAATATGGGTGTAATCGTTACAGTCAACCAGACTTGGTCACAGTAAGAGGTAGAGTTTGGGGTCTAATGTAATGTTGGGCAATGTTTGGTCAAGGGTCATGTACGGGAGGGCCATACCATGTTTAAAGTATATCCAGTAACTGTTTCTTTATAGGAATTTCAATAGACCTTCTTGAAACCTTGTCCAAATTCTGTGAAATGATGGGTCTGGTGTGGGGTAAGGAATTAAGCTAGTAATTTACGAATTTTGAGTAAGTCCACAGCTTTTTTCCACAAAATTCAGTTAAGATTTTTATCTGAAGCAAACTCAAATCTGTTACGGGAAAAACCCATTCATACTGGACACTTTTAAAGAGTATCAGTCATTCATTCAACCAACTCATATTTGGGTGACATTGTCACATTTTTGTAGAGGAATGACGCCCAAACATCTGACAAATAATATTCATTTTTAGCTCACACATTGTACACAGTACATGTGAGTGGTTATAAAATGGGGCAGATGCTGTCAACTTTTCAAGAACAGTTTTCAGCCTTTTGATGTGTGATTTTAGATTTTCAGCGGAAATGTTGGTACATGATTGTTTGTCAATGGAGCATTAAAACTGCCCTATTTGCATTTTGATATACAAAAAATAAGTTTGGTTTTTAAGCAATTTTTGTAGGCCTGAGTTCACTGTGCCTGCTGAACAGGTAGCTGTTTATAAATTGCACTGTGAGCAGTGTACTTGGTTGTGTGATCAGCTGCTATCTTGCAACTGCCTGTGCAGGCTTGTTTTGAAATTGCGCTTTTTAAGTGCATCGAAACGGCACATACAAACAAAAACAAAAACTCAAACCGGATCGGGCAGAAACATAAATGCAAACTATTTACAAACAACTAAATCAAACAGAAAATTATGTTCATTACAGTAATTGAACTATATGTACAGATACTTACATACACATATATACATATTTACGACATATTTACAACCAAGCACCTCACAAGCCACCCACATACAAATACAGCCCCATTTACAAATTACAGTAGTTCCATATTTACAAACAAAATCAATATTTACAAGTTGACTACCACCCGGCCCGCCCTCACCGAAACAAGCGGACCCCACCGCCTACCGATCTTGGCAAACGGACGAAGTCCGACTCCACCCTCAGCTTAACCTCCGCCCTCACCGACGCCAGGACGACATCGGCAGGCCTCCCCACCGCCCTAAAAACAATGTTACATCGGTCTCTCCATAAGGCTAGCTTTATGGAGGCCGAAACAAAGGTAAGTATGTCCTGAACACTTGTATTGCATGGCGGAGGTGAAAGACCATACAAAGCATAGTCCTGGCTGACAGCCCAGGTGTTACACAACGTTAGGCGGTCAGTCAGGACTTGAAACCATTCCCAGAATAGAGCCACATAGTCACACTGCCAAAACACATGTGACACACTCTCCCACTTTGTGCATCTTGTGCGGGGGCAAATACCATCTCCAAGACGCCACCGAAGGCGCTTGAGATTAGTTACAATGGCGTCATGTGCGATTCGCCACAACAGGTCTCGCCTGCGGTAATCTAATGATCTGCTGTGGACTATACGCCACACTTCCGGCCCTGAAGCAAAGTGGTTGGGTTGGGTTGGACCTGGCCAACCAATTCATCAAAAACAGCCCGGTATAGGTCCCTTGCACTTGTTTTGAAATTTGATCCATTCACACACATCAGTCTTTGTTCATCAAGTGGTCTGTCCCATCACAATGCTTTGGGATAACTAACTGTATTATCAAGGTCCATTATGCAAGGAGTTCCTTGGGAACTCCCTGCATTGAGCAGCTACTTGATTCATGATAAAAAAAATTTGAAGCAACTCTGTGGTCAGTTTGGCTTACAAGAAAGGAAAATGGTTTAACCTGTTGTGGGGATATGTCCCGTTTTGTTCCTGTATCAGTTGAGATGGTGAAGTCAAGTAATTGCAATACTGTAACTGTTTTGAGTTCAACTGCAGCAGCAGCGTTTTGAGTCTGTAGTTGCAGTGTTTGCTTGTGGAGTTGTAGGTGCAAGAACTTGAACAGTTTAATTTCAGTCTTGCTGCTTATTAAAGTATCTAACCTTTACAGGCCTTCTTGATTTTAGAAAATATGCAGTGAGATTTCATTTCATTTACCTGATTTTCCACAACTTGGCAATTTAGATTAATTTATTTGTAGATCTGTCATTAAACTGTGTTTACATGCCTAAATGTGCTTTGAGACTTTTCAGTTGGATTCTGAGTTCATTTATTATTATGTTCTCTTCTTACCTTTTGTAAGGCAAGGTTTTGTGGAAGCAGATGAATAAATGATAAAATTTGGTTGAGTTCCTGTTGTTAACAGACATGAGAAACTGTGTGAGCTACACAACAAGCATTGCTGTTCTAGTTCCTTTTTTCCATCTCAGTTTATTTGGTGGAACACAAGCAAAACATGTTTTGTTTTTTTGTTGTTGCGTTCAACTGCACAGAAAGACAAGTTAATGGACTGAAATTTTGACCCTATCCAAGGTCAGCTATGGACGATTAGGTACCATAGTCACATGAACTAACATGTTGGGGAATCAACTGCATAAAATGTTTGATATACTGAACCATCGTTTGATATACTGAACCATCGTTGCTCTAGTTCACAAAAGTATTACCTGTAATGAAAAAATTTGCATTTGAAACAGGAAAAATCTCTCACTGATATTTGTTCATAACATATCAAGTCGATGGCCAGCTGTACCTGAAAATAGGTTCAGTTCTGTGAAGTATTTGGCTAATGTTATTCCCTTATTTTTTGACAGAGGAGGATCAGAGACATCTGACTCTGAAGTGAAGCTTAAAGGGGCAAAGAAGCCAGTTTTATGTAGGCGATTGCTCAAAACCAAAACGTGACTGCTGCTTCTTTTGTGACAATTTCCTCACAAAACAGAGCAAGGCAAGGAGATGAACTAGAGGTGGTCAAGCTGGCAGCTTTGCCAAAAACTTCATTGCAGCGCACTATTGGGTTGGATCTCCTCCAAAACTAGGGGAAATTCTACCAAAACAAGAAGTTTCTTGCTGCTGGCAGTGAACTTGTAGTTGTACGACGCCCAGAGCGACCCCCAATGGGAATGAATATGTCCCTTGTCTTATCCGCACTGTCTGGGCTTCTTTTTAAAGACCGACCTGTGGAAGCATTGCCACCACAGTTGCTACGAGCTTAAAGAGATTGGGAAGCAGCGCATGGATCTAAAGGACATTAGGAGTGAGAGTGCCCTCCTTCAAGGCTTGGAACCAGACTCAAGGAAGAAGTTTTGAAACACATGAGACAGGGCAAATTAACCTTCGTGGTGAAGAATGAGGAAATAATCCTCACCCTTTGAGAGAGCCGTCTCAGGAAGTGTGTGGGGATGGATGCACAGAAAAGACGGCACCTACGTCTCACAGAAAATGAGAGAAAGCGCTCGACTTTTAATGGAGCTGAGGAGAGGGAAACCGGAACTAAGATCTTTGGATGAATTTATTACCCCCCCCCCCCCCCAATTTTGTTGCTGTTGTGGAGGCAGTCAGAGTGACAGCTGGAGAGGGCCAGGAAGATGACCTGTAACATCTTGGTGTTGTACATCTTTCCTTGGTCCTCAAGCTTTGACACAACCTTATGAAGTTGACTTCAATCAAGAGGGTGCCAGCAAAGCGAGAGGACAATAGAAGGCAAACAGAGCCTACTGATTACTAATTAATGCAAAAAGGGGCAGCCCAAATATCTGCGCCAGCTGTGACCACCATGGCCAGACGAAAGTTTAATAAGGTGTAGGAATTGCCAAAAGCAGAGGACGTGCAGGATCTTTCCTCTCTCTCTTGGACAGTGAGCTGCAGAAAAAAAAATTGCACCTTTTCAAAAGAGCCAACTGTACCGGCGTTGTCAACACCTTGTACTAGCAAAACTGAAAACTTTCAACAAGAGGCGACTAGGGGAAGTTGAACAGTTGAAGTGAGTGTCCTTTAATTGCTGTTACTGCTGTTTTACTATTGAGCAAAACAAAGACTTGTCTCAACTGATAAAAAGTTTCAATATTGTTACAAAGGTACATCACACGTTTCAAGTACTTATTCAAACTCAAAACTTCATGAAGTTACATAAAGAGCACCCTAAATGTGAGCAAGAATTATGCTACTATTTTGAAAGCTACCAGAATTTCCCATTGTCCTATATTCCAACAAAAGCTGGTTCCATCAAATTGTCATAAATGTCATGTTACTAACCTATGACACTATACTCGAAAGGATACAGGCATATTTTATAGATAGATAATATTTAACGACACACCAACACGAATGTGTTTTATAGTGTCACGTAGATGAATTCGTTTCAAGTCCTCCCCTTCAGCAGAGATGCCAACCCTCCCGATTCCGCCGGAAGGCTTCCGGAAATTGAGTTCACCTTCCGACATTACGGCAATCCCTAATATCCTTCCGGATCTTGTGTTGCTGTAAACCAGTGTGCACTTCTAAAGAGTAATGCTTTTCCTGCAAAAAATCCCGTGCGTCCGCTCGACGTAAGAGCAGTACGAAGTCTGACATGCACTGCATATTAATAATGCTGGAGTTGGCCGTAAGCGCTAGCGGCTGTCGTTAGCGTGTACCCGGCAAGTCATGCAGGCCTGAGAATGTGTCTCATTCCGGCCCGGCTGCATCGTTCACGCATTGCACGGTTACCCCGCGGTGTGAACAGAGATACTTGTTCACCGCATCGCTATTTAGAACTAACATGTGCAGCATCACATATATTTTGGCAAACGCCAAAGACAACTGTCACGCACGCTATATTCACGCGAACTTGATAACCGGTAACCGAGCATCATTAGCCTAGCTAGCTTACAACGTTCACGTTTATTCAACCACCATTACTCCTACAGCGGACTGTAATCGTGTCGCAGGTCAAAAGTCAAAAAATTTTCTTACAGTATTCTCGAAAATAAAAAAAAAAAAAAAATAGCGGTTATCTCTTTGGACAGCATTCATCTTTTTTTAGTTGCACATTCATCCTCGGCGTGCCTTATTGATCATCTTATATTCACGTTAGTTAGAATAGCCTATATCGTATAGCCTAAGCTACGGTAGGCTACATATGACATAACGAGTTTAAGCGTGTGTGAATGTCGGAAATCAGTGTAGGCCTAGCCAAGGTCTAGCCTTATAGTAACAGAGGTATTGTAAGCCAACATTACTACATTAGTATTGACTTCATATGCCATGGTGATTCTCTGTTAGCCGTATTTCACTTGTGGGAAAAATAACCGCAGCATTTCGACCAGATCTTAGTATCAAGACTTCATAGGCACTTTTGATTGAGAAATTGTCAAAGTCAGGACCTTGTCACAGTAGAAGATATAACAGTGACCTAATTAGGAGGGCTAAGCAAGCAACTTATGCTTAGTGGTGCAGGAAAGACTAGACAATCATCTGGCTCTTGTGCTACTGATCAGTAAGGTAAGATCTTTTTTTGCTTATTGAATTTTTAGTTTCTTTGTCCAAACACATTTGACTTCAAATGTGCCGCCATTTTGCATTTCAAGGCTGTCATATTTCAAAAAAATTTCAAAAGGGAGGGGACACCCCCTCCCCAAGGCCGGCATGTCCTCCCTGATTTTGAATCTTCAATGTTGGCATCTCTGCCTTTAGTCGCCTCTTACGACAGGCGGGGAATACCGTGGGCATATTCTACAACCCCCAGCCCACCAGGGGCCCAACCATGGGGGGGGGGGGGGCTTGCTCGGTTTTGTGGCGCCGACAACCCGCCAGTCATGGGATGAGTAATAACGGTATCATGTGCGCATTTTATAGGCGGGAGTTGGGGACAAAGTACTCGCAACGCACTACCTCCTCACCCCACCTGGATGCAGTTTAACGTCATACCCAGGAATTTAAGTAGTCCTGGAATTTAAGTGCGTCCACTGTCCATAACCCTTTCAAATTTTGTTGCCTGCAAAGGAAAAAATTACAAAAATTTCTTTTCTTTACATCTTATTTTTTGAAGTTACTAAATCTTTTAAACTGACTGCCTTCTCTTTTAGGTTTGCATCATGGTAGTAAAAACTGTGAGCACTCAAAACATATAAGTTCTCTTTTTGACCTCACAGAAATGGGACAGTAAATAGTTACTACTGCAATGAATATATAACTTCATGGGCAATTCTCGACATCCCAGCATCAATTCTTCCAGCTATGGAACTTGTAACTCCTTCCATAATTGTGTAAAGCTCCCTGCGCGGACACAAAATCTACTACTGTATAACTACAGGGCATTGCACAAGATATAAAAGGTGTGTTAAGCATCAAAACACGTCACTTCCGACTTTGAAAGCGTTTACGAATGATGAAAGAGCCAAGTACCCAGGCTGACAACCTTTGACCTTCTCTGACTTCTAGCCATCTGCTGGTGGCGTCCGCCCTTTTTCACGTCGATCATTCCGTTACCACGTTTTCGCATCTATATTTTACTTCCAAGATTTTGGTCTTTAGAAAGTTGTTGCTTCGTGACTTTTGTCACAATGGAAGCTTGTCTGGCTGGCAGACTGATCATCCTATTCCTAAACTTCGGACACTTTCCAAACTCGGCGGTCTGTTCTATAATAGTCATTGCACCCCGGACAGCCTAACATCGATACGCCTATGGGAGAAGGTAACCGTCCTAACGTTGACAATAATAACAGTACATGGCCTTAATTTAGGCTGAGCGCTGGCTTTTCAAGTCAGTCACGTTTGTCATAAATCCCCTTCTTGTGGCTTTAGAGGGTGAAGTCTTGCCAGAAGAAAAGACCAGAAACTTGAGATGGAAAATTTAGTTGCACGTCAACCCTGCACTTATAGTGATACTGATAGTGCCTTGTCACCTCAAAGGGGGAGAGGCGGCAGGACCAGTGGGCTCCCTTTCTCTATCTCACGTGCCAATTGCAAGCACTTAGTGGAGCCCGCATTGGCATGATCTAGAACTACATTCACCAGGTGAAGATATCTTTCTGTCTAAGCGTTGCCAAGAGAAACGTTAGAAGTGCCACATAACAAAAGGGAAAGCTACGTTGCTTGGACACCATCAGTAAGAATTCAATACTTTGTAGATGTTTCGACAGCCTATGTCAAAGGCGAAACATTCTGAGCTGCAAAGACTTTACCCCAGAGACACTTATGGTGCCTCGGGTTGTTTTTTTTCGGGATCATTGATGCTCAGACATGTCATCTGTTGTTGATTTTGATAACACAATACTTTCAGTCATTTAAAAGATATAAATAGACCGTAACAGTCTTGTTGCAGCATTTTAACAAAGTGATCACGTCTTGTCATTGTTATTTAATAAGGATTCCAGTATTCAATGACAAAAGGAAGCAAGATACATTTTAACCCCTAGGGAAGTAAAACTATAATTGGGCTATATCACTGTATCATCTAATGATCCTTCAACTAACTCCAAAACGCCGGTTACTTGCTCCCTTGGTCATTGTTGGCAACACTGCTCAAAGTAATACTTCAAAAGAGTTCGTCAAAAAAAAAAAAAAAAATGGGTCAAAGTAAACACAAACTTTCCAAAGCAGTTGTTCACAGAAGTTGTTTAAAGCAAATCTTCAAAGTGATGGGACGAAGTAATTCTTCAAAACAGTTGTTCAAAGACACTCTTCAAAACGGTTGTTCGAAATGATGAATCAAGTTGTTCAATATAGTTGTACAAAATGGTGTATTCAAAACACTTGTGTACTACAGTTGGTCAAAACAATTGTTCAAGAGAGTTACTGAAGTAATTGTCAAAAGAGTTACAAAATTAATGTTCCAACGTAATTGTTCAAAGAACTGGTTCACATTAATTTTTTATGAAGTTGTTCAAAGCAATTCTTCAAAACAGTTATTCAAAGTAACTGTTGTCAAAGCAGTTCAAACAGCAGCTCAAAACAATAGTTCAAATAGGTTTTCACAAGTATTTAAAGCAGTAATCAAAATTTGCTGCTCATAATAGTTTCTAGCTTTTTACGTACGTAGAAACGGGCACGAAGAAACAAAGGAGAACTTAAACCTGACCGGACAAAACTGCAAAGGTGAACAATTTACAGAATTCTGTACATTGCGCTAGCAAACAAAATTTCTGCGATAACTATGTACAAAACCACCCCGAACCCAAACCAGTTACATAGGACTATTTACAATCTCACAAGGCAAAACTATTTACATACCCATTTACATCAACAGAAGAGTGTTCAGGTTGAGTCTGTTCAATGCTTTTTGGAACTTTGGGTGCTCCTTACGTGCTCCGGAACAAAACACCGGACGTGACATGAAACACAAGGACAACTATATACACCAGGCCAGCATTCATATGGCCAACCCCCACTATTTACAGTATTAACAATGTGATGTGCTCTTTACATGCTTGTAGCCGGGCGGACCTAATGTGGAACAAAGCAAACCTATTTACACTGAACTACCAAAAAAACTTTGTGGCATGCATGGGCACAGACACAAACAGAACAGAAACCCCAAAAGAAAACGGGGACACAAAGACAAAACCATTCACACTAAATACTCTGACTGGGACCTTATCTTTTTAATCCGTGGGCTCGGTACGGGCGTCCCAGAGTGATGGGTTCCCCTGTCTGATACTTCGCCTGAAGCCGACCTCTTTAGTGCAGACTCTGGCCCCTCCCCCTCACACAAATCAAACCAACCCTCCCCCGAAGGTGGATCCTTTGGAGGAGGCTCTGAGGCACGCTCCCTGCCATCCGACATCGCCGAGTTTGAGGACAGATCGAGGTCCTCCTCTAATGTCATTATTTCAACCTGACCGGGTGCCGCTGCCAACGATGGCGGAGAGTCTGCCTCAGGAGTCCCAGTACCCCCCTCACACTGCTTGGAGGCAAGGAAGTCCTGCTCAACCTCAAGTGCCGCCTCCTCTAATTCCTGGGTTGAATATTGTGGGCCTGTTTGCGAGGGTTCGGGTGACGACCCCACATCGGCACTGACATGGGCAGAGTACGATGTGGGGCAGGCACCAAACACATGTCCCTCCTCCCCACAGAGGTTGCACCGTACCTCGTTGGGACACTCTGCCTTGCCGTGCCCCAACTGCAAACATTTTCCACAACGTCTGTTGGGACACGACTTGGCTTCGTGCCCCTCCTGTCCACATCCAAAACAGGTACGGGGCTGGCAAAAGTACCTAATGTGGGCCTTGGAACCCCCTACGAAGAGGAACGATGGAATGTCCCTCACCAGTTCCATACGGAACTGTCTCTTGCCATTAAATATACCTTTCAAGTCACCCACAGTATATTTACACCACCGCATTTCAGAGACAGTTCCGTATTGACTAAGAACCCTCGCAACCAGGCGCTGATCGACCTCGAAGGGAAGGTAAAGCACCGTCACCGCCACAGAGCCATCATATGGGGTGACAGTGAGCCCCTCTACCCCCTTCAGGCATGACACACCCTTAACACGGGCAGCATCAGACTTACACTTAAGGTCATACGTGTTGCGGGCCTCAAGCGCCTGCAACATCTCAATTTCGACACCATTGTCTTTTAACACAGTAAACGCCTGTGGGGGAGGGACACTCACCCCAGACGAAAACTCCAACTTAACAATTGTGTTATCCCGACCTCCGGGCATAGCAGCAGTTTGTGTAGCTCGGGGCCACGGAATGAAAAGAAAAAAACTCTGACCAGGTGTTACAAAAGACAAAATTTAGTATGAAGCACGCTATAAGGTTTTAAGCACAATTGCAATAAATAGTACAGCTATCCACACAGTGATACAAGTTGAGCACGGTAAAACGACGAGAGCGAAACGAAAACACGTCTGCTCTCGTCGAAGACCTGAACTGAACTAAGCTTTTTAAGTACGTAGAAACAGGCACCGGCAAACTAAAGAAAAATCCCAAACCCAAACAAAACCATGACGGGTCACAAACACAAATGCTAAACAAACTATGTATACTGTGCAACAGGGAACAAAAGAGTCTCTGTTACTACTGAACTCCAGTAAACCCCAAAACAACTCCCCACAACCACATACCACCCAAAAAAAACATTTACACGCGACCCGCCCACACGCCCAAAGGAAACACCACGCCCGAAGGCAACTCTACACCCCACGGCAGCAACACGCCCGAAGGCAACACTACGCCCCGAAGGCAACACTACGCCCCAAAGGCAACACTACGCCCCAAAGGCAACACTGCGCCCGAAGGCAACACTACACCCGAAGGCAACACTACGCCCAAAGGCAACAGCACTTAAAAAGCACCGGGGCAAATACAGGTGCACCTTGCCCAAGGGTGCCCCGGAGGCAGTTGTGGCAAAGGGTAACCTCATTGTCCCCACGCTTTAACAAGCTCCACAACCGGATGCAGTTTAACGTCCTACCCTGAACTGAACTATCTCATAATAGTATCTGTTTACAATGACTCTTCGATATTAGTTGAGAGTTTCTGATTTCATGTACCAACAGATTTCATCTTAAACAAAGTATTTACTCATTACGTAATCTATTTTCCATTGAACCAATAAGGGTGCAGTGGGTCATTACGACACACACTTTACTGAGTAGGCATTTTGCTAAAACACAGTAGCAGCAGCCGCTGTCTAAAATCCAACGCTTGCAATTTGAAAGTGACGCCAACACAAAGTTCAAGCGTTGGATCCAATGTGCAGCATTTGGTTATCAGCCAAAATCACGAGAGCTTTTTACGTATAGTCAGTAATCATGAGTCGATCAGTATCATGAGTCGATCACTGCGTTCTAAACGCCAGTACAGCGTGAAGACCAGATGTGAAGGATGACCTGCATTGCATTTTCTTCAAACAACATAAAAAAACAATTATTTGCCTTGCTATTTTTGATTTCAAAAGCAAAAATGTTACTCATGGCCAAATTTTCAAGTTTCGGCATAAGTATGAACTAGAAATTTGCAAAAATTACAAAAAATGGTGACCAAAATGTCTTTGATGAAGCTCTGATTAAAAAAAATTGATAGAAAAGACATTATTCTTCATGATTATTTGTATAAGTGTTTTTAAATGTGGTAATTTATAGCATTTTATTTGCTTGTTTTTTT
>JAIZAY010000414.1:0-49531 GCA_029531755.1 Holothuria leucospilota | reverse complement strand
GGTTCAACCCCAACTTGTTGACAAAAATTCAACCAATAGCATAACAGCATAGATTACTGGGCTCAAATAAATACACTAGTACTACGGTACTGAAGAGAAATGTGAAATAGTCTTTTGTCAGTCGTATGGTTTGTTGGCTAAACAGAAATAAATTTCTTTCCTATTTATTGGTCATGCAAAATTCGGATTTTCAAGGGAAAAATCCGTATTCCAGTATTTACGACGATTTTCCGTACTAAATACGGAAAATCCGTACTACTTGGCAGCTCTGGGGATACAGAAACGTGAGAAGTGTTGTCAAATACTTTTCGCGTGCTTCGCGAAGAAATTTTTTAAAGGACCGGTCTGTTAGCAGTCCGGGAGATTCCCCCGTTTCGGAGAAAATCATTTTCCCCTGAACGAGGGAAAAATTTGACAACCATTTTGCATTTTACCCACAATGCCACACCGTTTGGACAATACAAAACAAAAGGTCAAACTATTCAAACCCCTCTGGAAAATTCGTACGTGCGGAGGGAAGTTCAAAACTTGCATTTTCATGTAGCTGGTTACATTACCTACAACTTTTCCAGGCGGTGAAAGGTAGTCCACCGTGCACGTTTTGCAAAAATCTTGAAAGAAGACAATGTGACCTTATTAGTAGACGTTGTACAGTCGTCTCTCACTGCATACACCTTTTGTGTGCATTCAATGCACACTTGTTATCCTACGGACGTTCGCTTTATGTGCTTATTAACAGTTGTACAAGAATTGCAGGCCTACAGTTCTTAAGAGATACCTAGGAACCATGCAACTTATTTCCAAACTACGACACAACCTTCGTACTACAAGTAATGTAGGATAATTACTCACCACTTTCCGTCCTACCAACACTGCTGTTCGTTAAAATCCAGCACACAAACCATACACAGCCACCGTTGTTCGTTTTACCTACACTGCAACCCGACACCCCATGTGTGCATGCGAAACGGCTGTTATGAAAGCAAGGCTGTGTTTATTCATGATGCCAAATGAATGCAAATTCCGCTCTTTGGGGGAAAATAGCTTTGGGGGAAAACTATTTTCCCCCAAACGGGGGAATCTCCCGGACTGGTTAGTTAAATGGGATTTAACGACACATCAGCACAAATGTGTTATGTAGTGTCAGCTGGACAAGAAAGGTAAAATTAAAGGACCGGTCTGTATCATATTAGGGGCCTATATGTAAACTTTCAACTTCTGCTAGTACTCTTCTCCTGGGTATGACATTAAACTGCATCCAGGTGGGGCGAGTAGATCGTGTGTGGTGATTAGTTTGTCCCCAAATATAGCCTCACACATGTGACCGTTACTACTGACCCTACGAATGGCGGGTTGGTTGGCGTCAAATGTGGTTGTAATGTGACCAACCTATCACGATATCAAAGAACAATTCAATAGCACGGAAGATAGAAGTGCATGAAGCGCGTGGACCTTTTGGCAATTTGGTTAAAAAAAATGATCGAAAAGATTAAAATGCATCCATTACTCACTCAAACTATACCTCATTGCGTACCCCCTGTATATAGATTTGGTTAGTTAGATGAAATTTAACGACACACCAACACAAATGTGTTATATAGTGTCAAGCAAAGTTTAAATACAGTTCAAGTCCTTCCCTTTAGTCGCCTCATATAACAGGCGGGAAATACCGTGGGCATATTCTACAACCCCCAGCCCACAGGGGGCTCAACCATGGAGGGGCTTACTCGGTTTTGTGGCGCCGACAGTCGTGGGATGAGTAATATCGGTCTTACGTGCGCATTTTATAGGCGATAGTCGGGAACAAACTCCTCGCCACACACGACTTCCTCGCCTCACCTGGGTGCAGTTTAACGTCATACCCAGTACGCCCTGTATATAGATGGACAACATGTATCTTTGATTTACGGAAAGGTATCTTGGACCAGGGGAGTCGTTAGGAGGAATTTCCATGTAAATTTATTTCCCATCTATATAATAGTTATAAGATATACAAGAGATATTGCATCGATCTCCCCACAAGGCCAGCTTAATGGGTGAGTATGCCGCGAACACTTGTATTGCATGGCGGGGGTGATCGACCATACTAAGCGTAGTCCTGACCGACCGCCAAGGTGCGACAAAACGTGAGGCGATCAGTTATTTGTTATGCAGCATAGGTTAGCAGACATAATTTGGAACTATCTGTTCTGCAGGGAAAAATGCATTGCTCACAGAGCCCATTGGAACGCCGTATAAGTAGACCATACTACGCTCAGCATGCATACCGTACTGTGCATTACATGCTTGTGTCTGAGCTGAGTGTACACTCATAGTTACCTTGAAGCGAGGGACGTTTAAATTTGGTCTTTTTACTTATCCCCGGCCTGTAAGTGAAAGGATCAAATGCAATGTTGCCTCCAGCAGGGTTACCCTGACTAGGCCTAATCACGTGCATGGCAGTCTAGTACAGAATGGTATGGAATACAGTTTAGTGGAGTGACTTTATTGGGAGTTGAGCCTGATATAAGTGTACAGGGCCCAGAATCAATCACAATGAGTGAGTACGCATTCTTGATAAGTTGTTGTTAGCAGGATGCTTGTTTTCAGTACACACATTCATATTTTCTGCATAAATTTATTAAGGGTAGAGGGAGTTCAAGTTTGACAACAATTGCTTTTCAGTGACATTGAATGAACAACCTAATATAATGTCGTGTAAGTTGTGTATAACATTGGGCCACGAAGGCATGCTTTCGTTAAAAACTTTATTCGGGAGCATGTAGGAAGCTGTTTGTTATACTACGATGACCATTGGGTGGTAAAGTTGCTTGGGTTAGTTAGTTAAATGGGATTTTACGACACACCAACACGACTGTGTTATATAGTGTCATCTAGAAAAGAAAAAGGGGCAATGTTGGGGTACAATACACTAAAAAAGGCGGAGTCAAACTCCACTAAAGAGTCCAGGAAAGTGCGGGAGTCATGTCAAAAATTTCTTTACAGTTTGCGTTCCTAGGAAAGTCCAAAAAGAGAAGGATCTGTCTGTTCAAATAAGGTTTTTAGGTCTGACACAGCGTAGTACTTCTGGCGAGTATGGGAGTATTTACGTATAAGTGCATAGAGACGGACACAATCAAACAGGAAGAACCAAATCCGAACTGGCAAGAACACAACCATGAACTACTTACAATCATTTACAAAGTTACCTTACACAAAGCTAGCAAAACCAAATTTCTGTGGCCAACATACACAGTTTCCTGGAGGGATGCCTGGAGGCGGCAAGTTCTGAAAAGGATGGCCTATGTACATGTGTAAATAGTGCTTTTTACGTGCTAAAAACGGACACGGCCAGACCGGCGAAAGGATCACTTACATATGGCCAACAACCAAAAAACCGAACACCAACAACACAAACCACCGAAATCGCCCAGAACACCAGACCGAATCCCTCGACCAGCGAGGACACTGCAGCTCCGGTACGGCTTCATGGAGTCTTTGTTACCACCAACAGAAACCACCACCATCGACACAACAACACAATCTCAATACAACACACGCCCAAAGGCAACAAACCCACCCGATGGCAACAACACGCCCCAAGGCAACCACAGCGCAGGGGGACATGGGGGGGGGGTCCACTTGTTACATTAAAATCACTATTTACAGTTTACTCACTGTATATACAACTATATACAACTATCTACACGTAACGAAAACAAAACTTCCCAAAGAGATCGAACGAGCCCGGTAGGGGATCGGGAACGTCCACTCTCCTCGGGAACCCAAACTGAACATGTGTAAATAGTTTGCTGTTGCGATTTTGCCCGGTCCGGTTTGGGTTCTCGCCCTTTGTTTCTCAGTGGCCGTTTCTACGTACTTAAAAAGCACACACCGATGACACTGTCCATAACTGGACAACTGAAAACGTGAGTGACGGTAAGGAGTGAGTTTTTTCGAGCGGTCCAAGATTACCCTTGACCAGTGGTTACTCTCCATCTTATGGTCAACGAACGTCCAGATATGTACCGCAGCGGTGATGACTGGTATATTACTATGCATTTTACATGGCTCATTTGCATAACACGAGTTTCTGTTATTTTCAAATGCACTGAAATATAGTTTTGTATTTTCTCACAGGTATTGGCCGGAAGAGGATTGCTCAGGTTTATGAGTACGTGCGGGACGTGGCGTCACAAAAGTTGCTGGCAAATCCGGCATTGCTTTGAGTACCAGGAATCATCGTGCAGATAGATGAGAGTCTGTTCGCCCACAAAAGCAAGCACAACAGAGGGAGGGTACCAAACGAAAACACAGAAAGATGGGTGTTTGGGTTGGTGGACACCTCGACGACACCTGCGGGTATATGGAGATTGTCAATAGACATGACGCGGGTACGCTGTTACAGCATGTGTGGCCAGGTTGTATTTCATCCATTCTGACCAGTGGAGGCCGTACCAGGCGACCTGTCCACAACTTGGGTATGTTCACCAAACAGTTAACCATTCTTTGAACTTTGTTGATACAGACGGGGGTTCACACACAGAGTGGAAAGCTACTGGGCCAAGACAAAGGCAGCCATGAAGAGGATGAAGGCTGTCCCCCGTGAAAACTTACCAAAGTATCTGGATGAACATATGTGGTGGGAGCGTTTTGGCGGGGTTCCTTTCAAAGAGATCATCCGGCACATCTCCGAGTAGTATCCTGTGTGACGGCTATGTAAGACTATCTATCCACATGTATAACTTGTTTTTAGCTTACAGGTCTCTTTGCTTTCATCAGGTGATCAATGCATAACTTTTTTTTACATGCGGATATTGATTAATAACATATCCCCAATTGTGGGTTTAGTACACGTAAACACTTTTACAGGCCTTATAAACGTCGTACACGTAAAAAAAAAAAAAAAAAAAAAATGGACATTGGTTAATAACACGTCGCCACTTGTGGTTTTAGTAGATGCATAACAATTTTAACAGACCTTTCATAAACCCCGGACACGCAAAAAGAAATCGGATTTTGATTAATGAATTACACTTTTTATTTTCCCCTTCTTTCCTTACAGGCCCTTTAGTATTGGGAAAATTGCCCCTTTTGCAAATGCTAATTTTGAAAAAAAAATATTTGTTGATATAATGACATCACATCCGTCACTGATTTCGGTAAATGTCGGAAAATTTGAGTCTGGTAAACTCACCCATAAAATCTTGATTTTGCCTTACTTGACGGTTGCATCCTCACATTCCTTTCACTCATTCTACTTTTTTTTTTGTACATCCTATCCAAATTTTCATTCGATTTTACTTTTCTCAAAATGCCCATTCCTAAATTGGTTTTTAAATGAATTATTTTGGAGAGAGCATAAACGGCTCAAGGATGGCTCTCACAAGAACAGGCGAGGTTGTTGCCTGTTTTATCCGCCCCTCTTTTTTTAGATCCTATTTCTGAGTAAATATACGAATTTATAACATCACAATATCGTTGTTTTCGGTAAATGAGGGGACATTTGTCGAAATAAGTCGGGTACCCCACTTGGAAAAAATGGCATCACATTGTCACTGAGTTTGGTAAGTGTTAAGAAACTTGTCAACATGAATCTGGTACCCCATTTGGAAAAATGATATCACACTGACTGTGGCTAATTTTTGGTAAATGTCGGTTCATGTTTGAAAATGAGAGTGGTACCTTAAAATATGATGGCACCTCAAAAAGCAAAAAGCACTGTGCAGAGGTGCAGATAGCCACCAGGTCATCCAGATATACATTAGGAGTGACAGAAATGCCTGGAGGAAAGTCAGTCCTGTAGAATTCATAAAACAAATCATGGGTGACTTCAGTGCACGG
The DNA here is from genome assembly GCA_029531755.1 of Holothuria leucospilota. Classification (NCBI taxonomy): domain Eukaryota; kingdom Metazoa; phylum Echinodermata; class Holothuroidea; order Aspidochirotida; family Holothuriidae; genus Holothuria; species Holothuria leucospilota. The sequence continues at coordinate 43,708 of JAIZAY010000414.1, read as the reverse complement.
AGAAAGATCCCCACTGGAGAGGATAAGACTCGGGAGATGATACAAAATCTCCAACACCATGACTGATCGTCAACAAATGCGTTTAGGGGGTTTCTTCGACAGTCAGAGTCGCCAAACCAACTAAAAGTTTGCACAGTGTAGTTTGTAATGAGTTGAAATTAGCGCACGACCTTACAGGTTGTAGGGCACTGAGTATCTTGGGGAAAATACCTCACAGAGCCATGGATGCGTTATGTGGAAAAAGACGGGAACATTCTTGATGCAAATGGCTTCTTTGAGCAGGCTGTCCAGTCCTTGAAAGAATGGTCACACAACCTAGAAATACTTCTCTCTGGATCTGCCACACTGAGTGATGACACTAGTATAATTGAAGATGAGGTTCTAGAGAAGCTGCTGGAAGAATCTATAAAGAACAACGATGTTTGTGACTTATTGAAAATCCTCTGTCAAGCAATACTTGCAGACTCAGCGCTAACTTCAGGATCAGCTCAAAGGAGGGAATACAGCAATCCATCCCAACATTTGGGAGAAGAATCTAGTTCCTGTTCTTCAACATCAGCGGTGAAAGGGCATTTGGTCAATCAGATTATGGACTCAAAATAGCACCACATGCTAGTACAGCAGTCATTGAACCAAAAACCATTTATGCCAACAACAAAACATAGGGCTGGATAGAAAGTAAACCTGAAAATGACAAACTGTTTTTGCCAAATTAGAAAACTAGATAAAGAGAGCACCAAAACAGATAACTTTAGGCAAGCAGTGATAAAATCAAAAAAAGCTAGATCAATTAAAACAAAAAAGCTGAAATGAAAATGCGAGGAGCATAAGAGGATCATGCATGAGAACCTAATAAGCAATGTTGGCAAGTATGGAGGTCTATGGACATCGGAGGACAGCATGGAGAGGAACCTTCGGAGTTTGAATGAGAGACAGGTAGTTGCTGCAGTGACGCCAACATCAGTTTAAGAAAGTCTTAGACCAAAAAAAAAAAAAAAAAAAAACGGATCCTGCACTTCTTGGCTTCAGCTCTAACAAGCAGGCACATTCAGTCAACAAGTTCAAAGAAAATTTAATCAGGTTAATGGAAAAACCAAATAAAGCAAAGGAACAGTTGCAACGGTTAATGAACAACAACTCAATAATTGGGAGATGCTTAAGTCACAGATGGACAAATGAGAACAATGGGGAGGTGAGTGATATACGGTGGAAAGGGCAGGTCATTGCGAGAGCGGAGGAAGAATTTCAGATAAAAGTTGGTCGCAGAACGGGCACAGACAAGCGAAAGGATATAACCTTTGAACAACAACACCCTCGCATACGAAGCAAAAACCACCAACACTAGCCACAGACACCGAAACTGAAAGACAACACAAGGCCAAATTACCATCACTTACCAAAAACACTGAAACACCAAAAACACCAGACCAAACTACCATCACCCACAAGTAACTGCCCCAAAGGGCCACGAGGGGTCGGGGTCCACTTGCTATATTTACAGTGTGTACAGTATATACACTATTTACACTCTACCAAAATTAAACAAAAACCAAAGTCCCGAAGAGGTCGAACGAATTCTATGGGAGACCGGCGCATCCGCTCTCTTCAGCGACCTGAACCGAGTTGGTCGCTGACATCTGCAGTGGTGATCTGATTGTCTCTTGGAATGAAGATGAAGGTGGAGTTACCAAAGTTACAGTAGTTAGACGAGGGTTTCACGACACACCAACACGAATGTTAGATTACTAAGGGAAAATCACCTAAAAGGAAAAAAAGATTGGGCAAAATTCTACTAAAATGTCTAGAGAAATGCAGATGTGTGAGTCATGTCAAAATTTCCTGATCAACTTTACAGGAAGTCAAAAGTAAGAGAAGGATCTGTGTGCTCAAACGTCTTCAGGTTTGGCACAGTGAAGTTACCAAAGACTATTTCCAGCTGCCTATTCTGACCTAGTAAGTTGATTTTTCCTTGCCCAGCAACTACTGCAGTGTGAATACTTGCTATTGCATTAACTATGCCATGATTTTTGAGAAATGTAACACTTATTTCTTTGCCTATCAGCAAAGCGTATCGGCAGATATCAGGGCAGAATTGTAAGACTCATCTTTTACAAATGTAAGATAATGTTAGTTGGGACTGTTATATGTCTTCGGTCATTCTCAGGTGTCGCTCACTTCAATAAGGCCTACATACTCCACCAAATTGTTTGAGAACTGAATTAGGGTTGTTGCAAGCCAGTGAGCCATAATTGGAAAAAGGCCGTGGTTCGTCTCGACTTGAACCAATTGGTTGGAAACTGGGACATTAAACCTCACCTAACTAACTAACAAATCATTATTTAGAGGCAGACATTTTTAATGTCAGCCATTTTGCTTTTCTGCCGTTTTAGGCACTGGCAACCATGCTGATTGTCAGTTGATTTTGTTGAGCACAGTAGGCTTCAGCCATTTTTGGTGTCTCCCATTGGGTGTTGATAGTTCTCAGAATTTAATTTTGGCCATACTGAATGAATGAGATTGAATACTAAGTAACTGGCATTTTGCATGTCGGCCATTTTGGTTGTCAGCCATTTTTGCTGCCCATCCCCTTGGTTATACAAATTGTCCTCGTGATCATATATACGTATTTATTGTTCACAATGCTTTGTGGTGGTGTAACCAATGAATTTGGTTAGATGGGATTTTACGACACACCAACACGATTGTGTTATATAGTGTCATCTAGAAAAGAAAAAGGGGCAATGTTGGGGTACGATTAACTCATAAAAGGCGGGGTCAAACTCTGCTAAAGAGTCCAGGCAAATGCGTGAGTCATGTCAAAAATTCCTATTCAGTTTACTTTCCTTGAGAAAGTCCAAAATAAGGGAAGGATCCGTCTGTTCAAATAAAGTTTTCAGGTCTGGCACAACGCAGCACTTCTGGCGAATATGGGAGTATTCATAACAGTCAACGAGACTGTGACTGACGGTAACCAATCAAATTAATTGCAACTGCTACAGTTAGGCCAAACTTGAACTGTAGTTTAAACTGTATTAAACTTTATTTTTTGATTCCTTGCCAAAGGCAGAAGGAATCTATGCGATGGTGATGTCGTGTGTGTGTGTGTGTGTGTGTGACGCTTTGCTTGTAAACACGATATCTCAAGAAGGGTAACTATGACTGAGCTCATACTTGGTGTGTGGGTTGGTTATATTGAGTAAATGATCCCTATCGTTTTTGATGGAGGTCAAAGGTCATTTGGGGTCAAGACCTTGTAAACGCGATATCTCAAGATGGGTAACTCCGAGGGATCTCATACTTGGCAGGTAGGTTGCCCATATTAAGTAGATGATCCCTATTCTTTTTGGTGGAGGTCAAAGGTCATCTGGGGTCATCAGAGGTCAAAACATTAAAACCTTGTAAACATGATATCTCAAGAAGGGTAACTGTGCGGGATCTCATACTTAGCATGTGGATTGTCCATATTGAGTAGATGATCCCTATTGTTTTTGGTGGAGGTCAAAGGTCATTTGGGGTAACCAGTGGTTAAAAGGTCAAAACATTGTAAACACTATTTCTCAAGGAGGATAACTGTGACGGATCTCATACTTAGCATTCGGATTGCCCATATTTAGAAGATCATTCCTATAATGTTTGGTGGAGGTCAAAGGTCATTTGGGGTCATCAGAGGTTAAACCATCAACACCTTGTAAACACAATAACTCCAGAAGGATAAGTTTGAGTGATCTCATACTTACCATGTGGACTGTCTGTATTGTATAGATGATCCCTATTGTTTTTGGTGGAGGTCAAAGGTCATCTAGGGTCATCAGAGGTCAAAACCTTGTAAACATATTTCAAGAAGGGTAACTGTGATGGATCTCATATGTAGCATGTGGATTGCCCATATTGAGTAAATAATCTCTATTGTTTTTGGATGGAGGTCAAAGGTCATTTGGGGTCATCAAAGGTTAAAACATCAAAACCTTGTAAACATGATATCTCCAGAAGGATAAGTGTGAGGGATCTCATACTAACCATGTAGATTGTCCATATTGAGTAGATCATCCCCATTGTTTTTGGTGGCGGTCAAAGGTCATTTGGGGTCACTAGTGGTCAAAAGGTCAAAACCTTGTAAATACTATCTCAAGAAGGGTAACTGTAAGGGATCTCCTACTTAGCATGTGGATTGCCCATATTGAGTAGATAATCCCTATTTTTTGGTGGAGGTCAAAGGTCATTTGGGGTCACCAGAGGTCAAAGGTTAAAACCTTGTAAACACTATGTCAAGAAGGGTAACTGTGAGGGATCTCATACTTAGCATGTGGATTGCCCATATTGAGTAGATAATCCCTTTTTTGATGGACGTCAAAGGTCATTTGGGGTCACCAGAGGTCAAAATGTTGTAAACACTATCTCAAGAAGGGCACCTCTGAGGGATGTCATACTTAGCATTTAGATTTCCCATATTCAGTAGATGATCCCTATTATTTTTGGTGGAGGGCAAAGGTCATGTGGGGTCACCAGAGGTCGGAAGGTCAAAACATTGTAAACACGATTTCTCCAGAAGGGTAACTGTGAGAGATCTCATAGTTAGTATATGGATTGCCCATATTGAGTAGATGATCCCTATTATTTTTGGTGGAGGTCAAAGGTCATGTAGGGTCACCACAGGTCAAAACATTGTTAACATGATATCTCAAGAAGGGTAACTGTTAGGGATCTCATACTTAGCTTGTGTATTGCCCATATTGAGTAGATCATCTCTATAATTTTTGGTGCAGGTCAAAGGTCATTTCGGGTCACCAGAGGCAAAAGGTCAAAACCTTGTAAACACGATATCTCAAGAAGGATAACTATGAGGGATCTCACACTTGACATGTTAATGATCCCTACTATTTTTCGTGCAGGTCGAAGGTTATTTAAGGTCACAAAAGGTCAAGAGCTAGTAAACATATTTCAAGGAGGATAACTATGAGGGATCACATACTTGGCCTGTGGATTATTAATATTAAGCATTTAGTACATTTTGGGTCGCAAGATTTCAAAAGCATTTGACCGTATTAACATGTATCTCTAGTAGGATAACTGTGAGGGATCTCATGCTTGTCATGTGGGTGATTCATGTTTGTTACAATATATCAATATGGCAAGGAATCACTAAGCCTTTTGGCTTTCTGGTTAATCTAGTTGACACTATATGACACATTTCAGGTCTTCGACGAGAGCAGACGTGTTTTCGTTTCGCTCTCGTCTTTTTGCCGTACTCAACTTGTGTCGCTGTGTGATGGCTGTGCTGTTTGTTGCAGTTGTGCATAAACCCTTGTAGCGTGCTTGTGTTGTGGTTGGTGGGTGGGTCTGGTCGTGTCCATTTGTTTGCGGCCTCGCCTTGTTTCTGTGTAGCTTGTGTTTCGTACTTTATCCTATTTTTTGTCCTTTTGTAAAGCTAGTTCTGAGGTTTTTCCTCTTTTCATTCCGTGGCCTCGAGCCACACAACTGCTGCTATGCCCGGAAGTCGGGATAGCACAATTGTTAAGTTAGAGTTTTCGTCCGGGGCGAGCGTTTCTCCCTCGCAGGCGTTTGCTGTGTTGAAGAACAATGGTGTGGAGGTAAAAGAAATAGAGATGTTGCAGCCGCTTGCGGCTCGCAACACGTACGACCTAAAGTTCAGGTCAGATGCTGCCCGAATTCAGGGGGTGTCTCGCCTTAAAGGGCTGGAAGGGCTTACTGTCACCCCATATGATCGCTCTGTGGTGGTGACAGTTCTGTACCTGAACTTTGAGGTCCATCAGGGCCTGGTGGCGAGGGTTCTCAGTCAGTACGGAACTGTCTCCGAAATGCGGTGGGTCACCTACCAGGAAGGTGAGCTGAAGGGCATCTTGAACGGAAGGAGACAGTTCCGTATGGTACTGAAGAGGGAAATACCGTCCTTCCTCTTCATAGGGGGTTCCAAAGCCCATATAAGATACTTTGGGCAGCCCCGCACCTGTTTTAAAGTGTTCAGAAAAGACACCGACGGGCACCACAACAGCAAAACGACCAATTCCCACTGTCACACAACACCAACCCAGACCGCCACACTCCTCAATGGAACACCTACTATAATAAGCCCACAACAATCACGCACACCGGTGTGGAGCAAAAACGAACACAAGGCAAAGAGTGACACACCCAACGAACGGCCTCCTCCCACAATCATAACACACATCATGTCCCCCTCACACCGTGGGGTGACCACTCCGGTAGACAACCACATGTCACCGTCTACTGTCGCGCCTAACAAACAACTCCAACCACACCCACCAAACCACATAAAGTCAGAAGATAAAACAACACATCCAAAATCCGACCCAGAACCCAAAAGTAAAAAAAGCACAAGAATGACAAAGGACACAACCACACACAATGCAAGCAACACCCCTGCACATGCACCCCAAAAATCATCCAAACCACACCAACCCACTACCACACCCAGAACGGCAAGCAACACAGCAAACACCCACCCCAACTGACAATCCGTATAGACAACACCCTACCAAACACGCACCTCACACCCTACAAACCAAACACAGAGCCCAAGGTACACCCAACATAGCATCGAAAAACACCAAATAGCCATGTCCTGGCAAACACCTGATAGAAAAAGGCACGCAAAAAAGTATCACACGGATTGATAAACGACAAGACACACACTAATCTGGGACTAAACTAGAGAAGAAATGATGAAGACGAAAAAAACATACAAAGATAAGTCAATAAAATCAGGAAACAAAACAATTGTTGGTGATGGTGAGAATTACATGAAGGGAAATTAATAAAAAAAGGGGTGGGTGATATGAAGAGTGGGAGTATAAGGGAGGAATAGGGAAAAGAAGAGGGGTGGGGGTGGGGATGGGATGTGGGGGTGGAGGGTGAGAAAATATAAAGGGGTAGGGAGGGGGGAGGAGGGGAGGGTTGTGAGGGGAAAGAATTAGAATAAATGGAAGATGTGGGTTGGATGTTAAAAGAAATCAAATAAAAGTGTTTAATGTGGGGGATATGGATGTAAAAAGAATGATAGTATAAATATGGGGGTTGGGGATTAGAAATGTTTTAAAATAAAGTGTTGGGGAGTGGGGGAATGAATAGGGGACGGATAAATTAATTGTTTTTAAGCAGGTATGCATCCAGCTGTGTGCACATATAGTGGGAATGGTTCTTACATGGTTATGATGGGAATCTGCGGGGTTCTGTCCGGCCCCATCAGCCTGGACGGGCAGTAGTGGGGGCGGACCACTGTCCCTCCCCCCCACATGGTTATCCCGAAAAAAAAAAAAAAAAAAAAAAAAAAAAAAAAAAAAAAAAAAAAAAAAAAAAAAAAAAAAAAAAAAAAAAAAAAAAAAAACCCTCGTTGGGCCGCGGCCTTTCGTGCCCACCTGCGGCACTTGCCCAACGTCTTTGGGACATGACTTGGCTTCTTGCCCTCCTCTGAACTTAAAACAGGTGCTGGGCTGCCCAGTATCTTATAATGGGCTTTGGACCCCTTGAAGAGGAAGGACGGTATTTTCCCCTCTTCAGACATACGGACTGTCTCCTTCCGTTTCGATGCCTCGTCACTCACCTTCCTGGTATGTGACCCACCAGCATTTCGGCGAATTCCGTACTGACTGAGAACCCTCGCCACAGTCCCTGATGGTACCTTCAAAGTTCAGGTACAGAACTGTCCCCCACCAAAGCGATCTATTGGTGGACAGTAAGCACTTCCAGCCCCTGTAAGGCGAGACACCCCCTGAATTCGGGCACATCTGACCTGCTTGGTCGTACTGTTGCGAGCCCAAGCGGCTGCAACATCTCTATTTCTTTTTACCTCCACACCTCATTGTTCTTCAACAGCAGCAACCCGCGAGGAGAAACGCTCGCCCGGACGAAAACTCTAACTTAACAATTGTGCTTACCCGCTTCCGGCATGAGCAGTTTGTGTGGCTCGGGCCACGGAATGAAAAGAGGAAAAACCTCAGAACTATAGCTTTACAAGGACAAAAATAGGATAAAGTACGAACACAGCTACACGAACAAGGCGAGGCCGCACAATGGACACACCAGCCCACCCACCAACCACAACACAAGCACGCTACAAGTGTTTATGCAGCAACTGCAACAAACAGCACAGCATCACACAGCGACCAAGTGAGTACGGCAAAAAAACGATAGCGAAACGAAACACGTCGGCTCTCGTCGAGACCTACATGATGTCATATAGTGTCAACTAGATTTAACCAGAAGCCAAAAGGCCTTAGTGATTCCTTGCCAATATTGATATTTGTAACAACATGATCACCCACATGACAGCATGGATCCTCACAGTTATCCTACTAGAGATACTTAGACGGTCAAATGCTTTTGAATCTTGCGACCCAATGTACTAAGTGCTTATATTATATCCACAGGCCAAGTATGTGATCCCTCATAGTTATACCTCCTTGAAATATGTTTACTAGCTCTTGACCTTTTGTGACCTTAAATAACCTTCGACCTGCACGAAAATAGTAGGGATCATTACATGTCAAGTGTGATATTCCCTCATAGTCCCTTCTTGAGATATCGTTTTACAGGTTTTGACCTTTTGCCTCTGGTGACCCGAAATGACCTTGACCCTGCACAAAAATTATAGAGATGATCTACTCAATATGGCAATACACAAGCTAAGTATGAGATCCCTAACAGTTACCGCCTTCTTGAGATATCATGTTAACAATGTTTTGACTGTGGTGACCCTACTGACCTTTTGACCTCCATCAAAATATAGGGAATATCTACTCCAATATGGGGCATGCCATATACTAAATATGAGATCTCTCACAGTTACCCTTCTGGAGAAATCGTGTTTTACAATTTTTTGACCTTCCGACCTCTGGGTGACTCCACATGACCTTTGCCCTGTCCACAAAATAATAGGGATCATCTACTGAAGTGTGAAATCTTGAATGCTAAGTATGACATCCCTCAGATGGTGCCCTTCTTGAGATTAGTGTTTACACATTTTGACCTCTGGTTACCCCAAATGACCTTGACGCCATCCAAAAGGGACTTATTACTCAATATGGGCATCCATGCCTAAGTAATGAGATCCTACACAGTTACCCTTCTTGACATAAGTGTTTTACAAGTGTTTTACCTTGACCTCGGGTGGCCCCCAGTACCTTGAGCCTCCCCAAAAATCGGGGTTATCTACTCATATGGGGCAATCCAATGCTAAGTGGAAGTCTCTTCATTTACCCTTCTTGAGATCGTAATTTACAAGGTTTTGACCTTTGCTGACCATATGACCCCAAATGACCTTTGACCGCCACCAAAACAATGGGTATGATCTACTCAATATGGACTCTACCATGGTTAGTATGAGATCCGCTCACACTTATCCTTCTGGAGATATCATGTTTACAAGGTGTTGATGTTTGAACCTTTGATGACCCCAAATGACCTTTGACTCCATCCAAAACAATAAGAGATTATTTTACTCAATATGGGCAATCACATCTACATATGCGATTCCATCACGTTCCCTTCTTGAAATATGTTTACAGGGGTTTTTGACTCTGATGCTCCTAGATTGACCTTTTGACCTCCACCAAAGCCAATAGGATCATCTATACGTACAACAGTCCACATTGGTAAGTATGAGATCACTCCAACTTATCCTTCTGGATTTTTTGTGTTACAAGGTGTTTATGTTTTACCTCTGTGACCCCATGACCTTTGACCTCCACCAAACATTATAGGAATGATCTTCTAAATATGGCATCCTAATGCTAAGTTGAGATCCGTCACAGTTATCACTCCTTGAGAAATAGTGTTTACAATGTTTTGACTTTTAACCCCTGTTACCCCAAATGAACTTTTGACCTCCACCAACAATGGGATCATCTTACTCAATATGGACCATCCACATGCTAAGTATGAGATCCCGCACAGTTACCCTTCTTGAGATATCTGTTTACAGGTTTTAATGTGTTGACCTCGATGACCTCCAGTGCCTTTGACCTCACCAAAGGGAGGAGGGGAATTAGAATAGGTGAGCCTCTACTTATATGGCACCCTACCTGCCAATTGAGAATCCCTCGGAGTTACCCATCTTGAGATATCGCGTTTACAGGTCTTACCACCAAATGACCTTTTGACCTCCATCCAAAACGTAGGGATAATTTACTCCAATATAACACCCACCACACCAATATGCGCTCAGTCATAGTTACCCTTCTTGAGATATCGTGTTTGACAAGCAAAGCGTCACACACACACACACACACACACGACATCACCATCGCAGAGATTCTTCTGCCTTGGCAATGATCAAAGCATAGTTTATCCAGTTTTAAACTACAGTTCAAGTTTGGCCTACTGTAGCATTGCAATTAAATTTGTTGTTACCGTCATCAAGTCCTCGTTGACTGTTATGAATACTCCATATTCGCCGAGAAGTGCTGCGTGTTGTGCAGCATGAAAATTTATTTGAACAGACGATCCTTCCCGTATTTTGGACTTTCTCAGGAAAGTAACTGAATAGGATTTTTTGACATGACTCACGCATTTGCCTGACTCTTTTAGCAGAGTGTGACCCCGCCTTTTTATGATTATACTCTTACCCCAACATTGCCTTTTTCTTTTCTGGATGACACTAGATACACAATCGTGTTGGTGTGTCGTAAAATCCCATCTACCAAATTCCATTGGTTACACCACCCAAAGCATTGTGAACAATAAATACGTCTATATGATCACGAGGACTGTTTGTATAACCAAGGGGATGGGCAGCCCAAATGGCTGACAACCAAAATGGCCGACATCCAAAATGCCAGTTATTTAGTATTCAATCACATTCACTCAGTATGGCCAAAATTAAATTTCTGAGAACTGTTAACACCCAATGGGAGACACCAAAAATGGCTGAAGCCCACTGTGCTCAACAAAATCAACTGACAATCAGCATGGTTGCCAGTGCCCAAAATGGCAGAAAAGCAAAATGGCTGACATTTAAAATGGCTGCCTCTAAATAATTTGTTAGTTAGTTAGGTGAGGTTAAATGTCCCAGTTTCCAACCAATTGGTTCAAGTCGAGACGACCACGGCCTTTTTCCAATTATGGCCCACTGGCTTACAACAACCCTAATTCAATCCTCAGACAATTTGGTGGAGTATGTAGGCCTATTGAAGTGAGCGACTCCTGAGAATGACCAAAGACATATAACAATCCCAACTAACATTATCTTACATTTGTAAAAGATGCGCCTTACAATTCTGCCCTGATATCTGCCAATAGGCTTTGCTGATAGGCAAAGAAATAAGTGTTACATTTCTCAAAAATCGTGGCATACTTAATGCAATAGCAAGTATTGACACTGCAGTAGTTGCTGGGCAAGGAAAAATCAACTTACTAGGTCAGAATAGACAGCTGGAAATAGTCTGTGGTAACTCCACTGTGCCAAACCTGAAGACGTTTGAGCACACAGATCTTTCTCTTACTTTTGACTTTCTCAAAGAAATAAACTTTACAGGAAATTTTGACATAACTCCCACATCTGCATTTGTCTAGACATTTTAGTAGAATTTTGCCCAATCTTTTTTCCTTTTAGGTGATTTACCTTTATTTATCTAGCTGACATTCGTGTTGGTGTGTCGTGAAACCCTCGTCTAACTACTGTAACTTTGGTAACTTCACCTTCATCTTCATTCCAAGAGACAATCAGATCACCACTGCAGATGTCAGCGACCAACTCGGTTCAGGTCGCTGAAGAGAGCGGATGTGCCGGTCTCCCACAGGATTCGTTCGATCTCTTCGGCACTTTGATTTTTGTTTAATTTTGGCAGAGTGTAAATAGTGTATATACTGTACGTACTGTAAATATAGCAAGTGGACCCCGACCCCTCGTGGCCCTTTGGGGTTGTGCCCGTTTGGGGCAGTTACTTTTGGGTGATGGTAGTTTGGTCTGGTGTTCTTGGTGTTTCAGTGTTTTTGGTTGTTGTTAAGTGATGGTAATTTGGCCTTGTGTTGTCTTTCAGTTTCGGTGTCTGTGGCTAGTGTTGGTGGTTTTTGTTTCGTATGCGAGGGTGTTGTTGGTCATACTGTAGGTTATATCCTTTCGCTTGTCTGACTGTGCCCGTTCTGCGACCAACTCATCAAATGTCAAATTATTCTTTCATTGTCTTTTCCATTAAAGTACTCTATGTGAAATTCTTCCTCCGCTCTCGCAATGACCTGCCCTTTCCACCATATATCACTCACCTCCCCATTGTTCTCAGCTGTCCATCTGTGACTTAAGCATCTCCCAATTATTGAGTTGTTGTTCATTAACCTTTGCAACTGTTCCTTTGCTTTATTTGGTTTTTCCATTAACCTGATTAAATTTTCTTTGAACTTGAGTGAATGTGCCTGCTTGTTAGAGCTGAAGCAAAAAAGTGCAGGATCCGGTTTTTTTTTTTTTTTGTTTTTTTTGTTCTAAGACTTTCTTAAACTGATGTTGGCTTCACTGCAGCAACTGCCTGTCTCTCATTCAAACTCCGAAGGTTCTTCTCCATGCTATCCTCCGATGTCCATAGACCTCCATACTTGCCAACATTGCTAATTAGGTTCTCATGCATAATCCTCTTATGCTCCTCGCATTTTCATTTCAGCTTTTTTGTTTTAATTGAGCTAGCTTTTTTTATTTTATCACTGCTGGCCTGAAGTTATCTGTTTTGGTGCTCTCTTTATCTAGTTGGCAAAAACAGTTTCCCTGTCATTTTCAGGTTTACTTTCTATCCAGCCCTGTTTTGTTGTTGGCATAAATGGTTTTTGGTCAAGGAATGCTGTACTAGTATGTGGTGCCATTTTGAGTCCAAAATCTAATCGACCAAATACCCTTTCACCGCTGATGTTGAAGAACAGGAACTACATTCTTCTCCCAAATGTTGGGATGTATTGCTTCACAGAGGATTTTCAATAAGTCACAAACATCTTTGTTCATTATAGATTCTTCCAGCAGCTTCTCTATAACCTCATCTTCAATAACATTAGTGTCATCACTCAGTGTGGCTGATCCAGAGAGAAGTATTTCTAGGTTGTGTAACCATTCTTTCAAGGACTGGACAGCCTGCTCAAAGAAGCCATTTGCATCAAGAATGTTTCCGTCTTTTTCCACATAACACATCCATGGCTTTGTGAGGTATTTTCCCAAGATACCCAGTGCCCTACAACCTGTAAGGTCGTGCGCTAATTTCAACTCAATACAAACTGCACTGTGCAAACTGTTAGTTGGTTTGGCGACTCTGACTGTCGAAGAAACCCCCTAAATGCATTTGTTGACAATATGACGATCAGTCATGGTGTTAGAGATTTTGTATCATCTCCCGAGTCTTATCCACTCCAGTGGGGATCTTTCTCCGTGCACTGAAGTCACCCATGATTTGTTTTATGAATTCTACAGGATTGACTTTCCTCCAGACATTTCTGTCATTCCTAATGTGTATCTGGATGACTTGGTGGCTACCTGCACCTCTGCATAGTGCTTTTTGCTTTTTGAGGTGCCATCATATTTTAAGGTACCAGTCTCATTTTCAAACATGAACCGACATTTACCAAAAATTAGCCACAGTCAGTGTGATATCATTTTTCCAAATGGGGTACCAGATTCATGTTGACAAGTTTCTTAACATTTACCAAACTCAGTGACAATGTGATACCATTTTTTCCAAGTGGGGTACCCGACTTTTTTTGACAAATGTCCCCTCATTTACCGAAAACAACGATATTGTGATGTTATAAATTCGTTTATTTACTCAGAAATAGGATCTAAAAAAAGGGGCGGATGAAACAGGCACCAACCTCGCCTGTTCTTGTGAGAGCCATCCTTGAGCCGTTTGTGCTCTCTCCAAAATTATTTAAAAAACAATTTAGGAATGGGCATTTTGAGAAAAGTAAAATCGAATGAAAATTTGGATAGGATGTACAAAAAAAAGGAGAATGAGTGAAAGGAATGTGAGGATGCAACCCTCAAGTAAGGCAAAATCAAGATTTTATGGGTGAGTTTACCAGACTCAAATTTTCCGACATTTATCGAAATCAGTGACGGATGTGATGTCATTATATCAACAATTTTTTTTTTTTTTTTAAATTAGCATTTGAAAAAGGGGCAACTTTTCCAAACATACTAAAGAAGGGCCTGTAAGGAAAGAAGAGGAAAATAAAAAATGTAATTCATTAATCAAAATCCGCTTTCTTTTTGCGTGTCCGGGGTTTATGAAAGGTCTGTCAAAATTGTTATGCATCTACTAAAACCACAAGTGGCGACGTGTTATTAACCAATATACATTTTTTTACGTGTACGACGTTTATAAGGCCTGTAAGAAGTGTTTTACGTTTACTTAACCCACAATTGGCGATATGTTATTAATCAATATCCGCCTGTAAAAAAAGTTATGCATTGATCAGCTGATGAAAGCAAAGAGACCTGTAAGGAAAAAACAAAGTTATACATGTGGATAGATAGTCTTACATAGCCGTCACACAGGATACTGCTCGGAGATGTGCCGGATGATCTCTTTGAGAGGAACCCCGCCAAAACGCTCCCACCACATATGTTCATCCAGATACTTTGGTAACTTTTCACGGGGGACACCCTTCATCCTCTTCATGGCTGCCTTTGTCTTGGCCCAGTAGCTTTCCACTCTGTGTGAACCCCCGTCTGCATCAACAAAGTTCAAAGAATGGTTAACTGTTTGGTGAACATACCCAAGTTGTGGACCGGTCGCCTGGTTCGGCCTCCACTGGCCAGAATGGATGAAATACAACCTGGCCACACATGCTGTAACAACATACCCGCCTCATGTCTATTGACAATCACCATATACCCGGAAGCAGGTGTCGTCGAGGTGTCCACCATCCCAAACACCCATCTCTCTGTGTTGTCGTTTGGTACCCTCCCTCAGTTGTGCTTGCTTTTGTGGGCGAACAGACTCTCATCTATCTGCACGATTAATGCCCGTCTGGTTTGGTTCCTCGAAACCAACGGTCTGATAACTAGTTACCAAAGTGGCTTTCGACGGGGCCACAGCACCACTGATCAAGTCGTCCGCCTAAAGTCCACAGTTCGGGACAGATTTGTCCGTGGACACCATGTTGTATCGGTATTTTTTGACCTGGAGAAGGCATACGATACAGCGTGGAAATATGGCATTCTAAAAGACTTCTTCAGTGCCGGTGGTGTGTGGATAGTTTTGCCTTTATGTTCCTGTCCGATCCGGTTTGAGTTTTTGTTTTTTTGTTTGTATGTGCCGTTTCGATGCACTTAAAAAGCTCAGTGCCGGTCTGAGGGGCAGAATGCCGCTTTTCATTCAAAATTTCCTGAAAGATCGCGTGTTTCGTGTACGTGTGGGGAGCGTGCTATCAGAGTTACATCATCAGGAAATGGGTGTCCCTCAAGGTAGCATCCTGTCAGTGACTCTTTTCATCATGAAAATAAATAGCATCGCCAATGTGGTGAACACTGGGATTGAGAAGTCCTTGTTTGTTAATGACTTTCCATTACCTGTTCCTCACGGAACATGTGGTCTATCGAGAGACAACTGCAAAATTGCCTAAATAAGATCCAGTATTGGGCTGACAGAAACGGATTCCGTTTTTCTCAGACCAAAACTGTTTGCATGCACTTTTGCAACCGGAGAGGTGTCCATTGCGACCCAGACTTGAGTTTGAACGGTGTTCAAATACCAGTTGTTCCTCAGACTAAGTTCCTTGGCCTGATTCTCGACAATAAGCTCAACTTCAAAGCGCACATAGACTATCTCAGGCGGAAGTGCCAAGGAGCACTAAACCTGTTGAAGGTCGTCTCAAAGATGAACTGGGGCGCTGACCGCCCCGTTTTGCTTCGACTTTACAGATCCCTAGTTAGATCAAAACTTGATTATGGTTGTGTTTACAGCTCTGCACGTGAGTCATACCTCAGGAAACTTCTCCCTATACATAACCAAGGTCTTAGGATCTGTTTGGGAGCGTTCCGTACCTCCCCGATGCAGAGTCTTTACATAGAAGCGAATGAACCACCCCTCCGTATAAGATGGGAGAAGTTGTCACTTCAGTTTGCCCTCAAACTGGGGAGCCATAGACACAACCCGGCCTTTGAGACGGCCTTCAACCATAATGTTAGTGAAGTATACATGAGGAAACCGTCAGCTATCCCGCCGTTTGCTATTCGCGTTAGAGAAGCTCTATCACAGGTGTGCAACGGCCCTGATTCTGTGGCACAGCTTACTTTCCCCGTCACTCCTCCCTGGAAGTTGGACGAACCAGCTGTTGACCTTAGTTTAAGAAAATATCTGAAGAACTCAACAAATGAACTCGTGTTCCGTGCCAGCTTTAATGAGCTGAGACATAAATATCATCAGTATCATGCAATCTATACAGACGGCTCCAAAGCCATTAACAGGGTTGCGGCCGCGGCGTCGGGCCGTGATGCATCCTTGCAAGTCAGACTACCAGATGATGCATCAATATTCACTGCCGAACTCCAGGCACTAAAGATGGCATTTGATCTGATTCAAAGCTCAGACAATCACCAGTTTATTGTGTTCACAGACTCACTATCAAGCCTTTTAGCACTAAAAGGCCATGAGCTAAAGCACCCTTCAGTAACAACTCTCCGTGAAGCTTACTCCAATTTGGTTCAGCTACAAAAATCAGTTGTGCTAGCATGGGTCCCTAGCCACGTGGGCATTCAAGGAAATGAAAGGGTCGATGCACTTGCTAAAGAAGCCCTACAGATGGACGTCTCCAATATCTACTTGCCTCACACTGACTACCGGCCTAAGATCAATGGCTTTGTAAAATCAAAATGGCAAGAACTGTGGGATTTCTTCCCCGAAAACAAGCTGTACCGAGTTAAACCGAGGGCTGGAACTGGGGGACATAGAGCCCCCAGCAAACGGAGAGATGATATAGTCCTGACAAGGGCTCACATCGGCCACACTTACCTTACCCATGCCTATTTACTTCACGGGGACGAAAGACCATATTGTATACCCTGCGATTGTGCTGTCACCGTCAGTCACATTCTGGTTGACTGTCATGAATACTCCCATGTTCGTCAGAAGTATTACGCTGTGCCAGACCTGAAAACTTTATTTGAGCGAACGGATTCTTCCCTTATTCTGGGCTTTCTCAAGGAGAGTAAACTGTACAGAAGCTTTTGACATGACTCCGGCATTTGCTTGGATATTTTTGTGAAACCTGAAAAGTTTTTTCAGTGGAATTTGACACTTTTGCCCCCCCCCCCTTTTTCTATTTATTGTACCCAACATAGCACCTTTTTCTCATCTAGGTGACACTATATAACACCGTGTTGGTGTGTCGGAAAACCCCACCTAACTAACTAACCTAATTAGGTCACTGTTATAACTTCTACTGTGACAAGGTCCTGACTTTGACAATTTCTCAGTCAAAAGTGACTATGAAGTCTTGATACTAAGATCTGGTCGAAATGCTGCGGTTGTTTTTCCCTCAAGTGAAATACGGCTAACAGAGAATAACCATGGCATATGAAGTCAATACTAATGTAGTAATGTTGGCTTACAATACCTCTGTTACTATAAGGCCTTGGCTAGGCCTACACTGATTTCCGACATTCACACACGCTTAAGCTCGTTATGTCATATGTAGCCTACCGTAGCTTAGGCTATACTATATCGACTATTCTAACTAACGTTAGTATATGATGATCAATAAGGCATGCCGACGATGAATGTGCAACTAAAAAAGATGAATGCTGTCCAAAGAGATAACCGCTAATTCTTTTTTATTATTATTTTCGAGAATACTGTAAGAATTTTTTTTTACTTTTGACCTGCGACACGATTACAGTCTGCTGTAGGAGTAATGGTGGTTGAATAAACGTGAACGTTGTAAGCTAGCTAGGCTAATGATGCTCGGTTACCGGTTATCAAGTTCGCGTGAATATAGCGTGCGTGACAGTTGTCTTTGGCGTTTGCCAAAATATATGTGATGCTGCACATGTTAGTTCTAAATAGCGATGCGGTGAACAAGTATCTCTGTTCACACCGCGGGGTAACCGTGCAAAGCGTGAACGATGCAGCCGGGCCGGAATGAGACACATTCTCAGGCCTGCATGACTTGCCGGGTACACGCTAACGACAGTCGGCCCGCTAGCGCTTACGGCCAACTCCAGCATTTTTAAGAAGCAGTGCATGTCAGACTACGTGCCGCTCTTACGTCGAGCGGACGCACAAGATTTTTTGCAGGAAAAGCCCTACTCTTTAGAAGTGCACACTGGTTTACAGCAACACAAAATCCGGAAGGGTATTAGGGATTGCCGTAATGTCGGAAGGTGAACTCAATTTCCGAAGCCTTCCGGCGGAATCGGGAGGGTTGGCATCTCTGCTAAAGGGGAGGACTTGAAACGAATTTATCTAGGTGACACTATAAAACACATTCGTGTTGGTGTGTCGTTAAATATTATCTAACTATCTATGAAATATGCCTTTATCCTTTTGAGTATAGTGTCATAGGTTAGTAACATAACATTTATGACAATTTGATGGAACCAGCTTTTGTTGGAATATAGGACAATGGGAAATTTTGATAGCTTTCAAAATAGTAGCATAATTCTTGCTCACATTTAGGGTGCTCTTTATGTAACTCCATGAAGTTTTGAGTTTGAATAAGTACTTGAAACGTGTGATGTACCTTTATAACAATATTGAAACTTTTTATCAGTTTAGACAAGTTTATGTTTTGCTCAATAGTAAAACAGCAGTAACAGCAAATTAAAGGACACTCACTTCAACTGTTCAACTTCCCCTAGTCGCCTCTTGTTCAAAGTTTTCAGTTTTGCTAGTACAAGGTGTTGACAACGCCGGTACAGCTGGCTCTTCTTTTGAAAAGGTGAAATTTTTTTTTTCCTGTAGCTCACTGTCCAAGAAAGAGGAAAGATCCCGCACATTCTCTGCTTTTGGCAATTCCTGCACCTTATTCAACTTTCGTCCGGCCATGGTGGTCAGAGCTGGCGCAGATATTTGGGCTGCCCCTTTTTGCATTAATTAGTAATCAGTAGGCTCTGTTTGCCTCCTATTGTCCTCTCTCTTTGCTGGCACCCTCTTGAGTGAAGTCATCTTCATAAGGTTGTGTCCAAGCTTGAGGACCAAGGAAAGATGGATAACACCAAGATGTTACAGGTCATCTTCCTGGCCCTCTCCAGCTGCCTCCACAACAGCAACATTTTTTTTGGGGGGGGGGGTAATAAATTCATGCTCCATTAGAAGTCGAGCGCTTTCTCTCATTTTCTGTGAGACGTAGTGCCGTCTTTTCTGTGCATCCATCCCCACACACTTCCTGAGACGGCTCTCTCAAAGGGTGAGGATTATTTCCTCATTCTTCACCACTAAGGTTACTTTGTCCTGTCTCATGTGTTTCAAAACTTCTTCCTTGAGTCTGGTTCCAAGCCTTGAAGGAGGGCACTCTCACTCCTAATGTCCTTTAGACCCATGCGCTGCTTTCCAATCTCTTTAAGCTTGTAGCAATTTTAGTGGCGATGCTTCCACACCTCGGTCTTTAAAAAGAAGCCCAGACAGTGCGGACAAGACAAGGGACATATTCATTCCCTTTTGGGGGTCGCTCTGGGCGTCGTACAACCAGAAGTTTACTGCCAGCAGCAAGAATCTTGTTTTGGTAGAATTTTTCCCTTGTTTTGGAAGAGATCCAACCCAATAGTGCGCTGCAATGAAGTGTTTGGCAAAGCTGCCAGCTTGACCACCTCTAGTTCATCTCCTTGCCTTGCTCTGTTTTGTGAGGAAATTGTCACAAAAGAAGCAGCAGTTTCGTTTTGGTTTTGAGCAATCGCCTACATAGAACTGGCTTCTTTGCTCCTTTAAGCTTCACTTCAGAGTCAGTTGTCTCTGATCCTCCTGTATAGTTTGTGGATACGTCAAAAAATAAGGGAATAACATTAGCCAAATACTTCACAGAACTGAACCTATTTTCAGGTACAGCTGGCCATTGACTTGATATGTTATGAACAAATATCAGTGAGAGATTTTTCCTGTTTCAAATGCAAAAATATTTATTACAGGTAATACTTTTGTAAACGAGCAACGATGGTTCAGTATATCAAACATTTTATGCAGTTGATTCCCCAACATGTTAGTTCATGTGACTATGGTACCTAATCATTCATAGCTGACCTTGGATAGGGTCAAAATTTCAGTCCATTAACTTATCTTTCTGTGCAGTTGAACGCAACAACAAAAGCAAAACATATTTTGCTTGTGTTCCACCAAATAAACTGAGATGCAAAAAAGGAACTAGAACAGCAATGCTTGTTGTGTAGCTCACACAATTTCTCATGTCTGTTAACAACAGGAACTCAACCAAATTTTATCATTTATTCATCTGCTTCCACAAAACCTTCCCTTACAAAAGGTAAGAAGAGAACATAATAATAAATGAACTCAGAATCCAACTGAAAAGTCACAAGCACATTTAGGCATGTAAACAGTTTAATGACAGATCTACAAATAAATAAATCTAAATTGCCAAGTTGTGGAAAATCAAGTAAATGAAATGAAATCTCACTGCATATTTTCTAAAATCAAGAAGGTCTGTAAAGGTTAGATACTTTAATAAGCAGCAAGACTGAAATTAAACTGTTCAAGTTCTTTGCACCTACAACTCCACAAGCAAACACTGCATGGGTTTGCCCTCAATCAAAGCAAACCACAGACTCAAAACGCTGCTGCTGCAGTTGAACTCAAAACAGTTACAGTATTGCAATTACTTGACTTCACCATCTCAACTGATACAGGAACAAAATGGGACATATCCCACAACAGGTTAAACCATTTTCCTTTCTTGTAGCCAAACTGACCACAGAGTTGCTTCAAATTTTTTTTTATCATGAATCAAGTAGCTGCTCAATGCAGGGAGTTCCCAAGGAACTCCTTGCATAATGGACCTTGATAATACAGTTAGTTATCCCAAAGCATTGTGATGGGACAGACCACTTGATGAACAAAGACTGATGTGTGTGAATGGATCAAATTTCAAAACAAGCCTGCACAGGCAGTTGCAAGATAGCTGAACACACAACCAAGTACACTGCTATCAGTGCAATGTCTAAACAGCTACCTGTTCAGCAGGCACAGTGAACTCAGCCCTACAAAAATTGCTTAAAAACCAAACTTATTTTTTGTATATCAAAATGCAAATAGGGCAGTTTTAATGCTCCATTGACAAACAATCATGTACCAACATTTCCGCTGAAAATCTAAAATCTCCACACATCAAAAGGCTGAAAACTTTTTTTGAAAAGTTGACGGCATCTGCCCCACTTTATAACCACTCACATGTACTGTGTACAATGTGTGAGCTAAAAATGAATATCATTTGTCAGATGTTTGGGCGTCATTTCTCTACAAAAATGTGACAATGTCACCCAAATATGAGTTGGTTGAATGAATGACTGATACTCTTAAAAAGTGTCCAGTATGAATGGGTTTTTCCCGTAACACAGATTTGAGTTTGTTTCAGATAAAAAATCTTAACTGAATTTTGTGGAAAAAAGCTGTGGACTTACTCAAAATTCGTAAATCACTAGCTTAATTCCTTACTCCACACCAGAACCATCATTTCACAGAAATTGGACAGGTTTCAAGAAGGTCTATTGAAATTCCTATTAAGAAACAGTTACTGGATATACTTTAAACATGGTATGGCCCTCCCGTACTTGACCCTTGACCATACATTGCCCAACATTACATTAGACCCAAAACTCTACCTCTTACTGTGACCAAGTCTGGTTGACTGTCACGATTACTCCCTTATTCGTCAGAAGTATTACGCTGTGCCAGACCTGAAAACCTTATTGAAGCGAACAGATTCTTCGGTTATTCTGGGCTTTCTCAAGGAGAGTAGACTGTACAGAAATTTTTGACATGACTCCGGTATTTGCCTGGAGTTTTTAGTGAACCTGAAAAGTTTTTCTAGTGGAGTTTGACACTTTTGACCCATTTTTTTATTTTTGTACTCAGCATTGCCCTTTTTTCTTTCTAGGTGACACTATATAACACCTGCGTGTTGGTGTGTCGTAAAACCCCATCTAACTAACTGTGACCAAGTTTCATGAAAATTTTGATGTATTTAAGTAGAGGAGAAGCAGCATCGTATGTTTTACTACCGCGTACCCTATAAAAGACATTTTGATTTTGGAAGCCTCAGCCAGACATGAGATGGAAGATGTTACATTTTCTCACACCAAGTTTCAACAAGCTTTGTCAATATCTATTGAAAAACAATACTTTATCTGCTTTAAAATTTTGTAACCCCGTCCCCTTTAGGATCCTAAGTTCACCTTTCGTTTCCCAACACCACATAAAGCCCCAAAGCAAAAAGGTTTATGTGACTTCACTCCAAAATTCTTGTGAGAAACTTTATTTTGAAATTAAGATGTTTATATAACCTTCAAACATTTACTGTTCCCTTGCATAGCATTTTCTACGACGAGGGGGTTATATAGCCAAGTCACCCTATAACAGTAAGACAGTCACCACATTTCGGCACAAAGGGGCAGTGTCTTTCCAAAAACAAAGAAAAAGTATGTACCGCCTACTCGTTTGTCTTACGAAGTGAAGGAACTTGTATTTTAAGAAGCCCAAAGAGGTACGCTTTGATGTAGTTATTTCTCTTATTTAGGGACTTAAGCTGTGTTTTGTTAGTTGCGGTTTGTGTAATGGTTTGTTAGGTGAAATGTAGGTTTGTTTCTTTTGCGTGTACAGTATGTTGTACTTTGCGAAATGTTTGGAATGTGATAATTTGTATACTTGTTTCTTTGCGTATATATTATATCTGTGCGACTTTGCGAAATGTTGGAAATGTGGTAATTTGTAAACCTTTGTATGGTAAATTGCTGAACTTGCGATATGTATTTTGTGCGCATTTGAATTGAGTTGCGATGTATGTATTTGTGCGTATTTATATTTTCAATTCTGTTGTAGTTTTCACGGAATTGGAATCCGGAGGTGGCGTGAGCCTTGGTTCTTTGCGTACGAAATATACAACTACGCCATTCCAGTCGTGGCCTTTGTGTCTTCTTTTGCGTTGCGAAGTTGCGAATCTCCTCCCATAAACGGCTGCACACTTTAAGGACAATATATGCTCCAAAAGCTCCAAAAGTGTGATTCAGGGAATACTTTTTAAAGAAAGACATACCTCGTGCAACTGGTTAGTGTTCTTCCTCACCGAAAAAAAAAAATGTTACTTCACTATTGAATCTTGTCTGTCCAACTTGACTTGGGCCTAATGTAAAGTACGAACTTCCTTCAAAAGTGAATGCGCTCTTAAACAAAATACAGACAGAGTAAACCGACCCTGTTATCCTGTTATACAGTAGTTACAAAATGACAGTAGTTGAACCTTACCCAGTTTTCCGTCATAATTTTGAGTTTTCGTAGTGGTCTACGTTAGGGGTGCTACTGTAGTTTTACAGTTAATACATGAACTTAAACACTTATGTAATTAATTCCACCAGTGACACTTAAATGGAACCTTACTGTACGCCATCTTTTAGTCTTCTGTGTACTGTAGCTGTCGCTCAACTGGCTGTAATATGACTTGAATAAACATTATGTAAGTACAAGGCTAGAGTGTTTATTGAAAGGTGATACAATGTGTATATGCCCGCCCAGGATATTGAAGAATATTGGAAAGGGGGTGCTAGAGGGAGACTTGGAACAAGATACTGACTCAAATTATTGTTAAAGCCACTAATTCGGATTCAAAAAGAGACGATGAAAGTGTCTTGGTGTGTTAATATACTGCATGCTGTACACATGTATTTAAAGTTGGCGTCATCATATCTTTCAGGTCAAACTTGCCAAAGGGCAAAAGAGGTGGCAAGCGCTCTGGGAGGACCTCTTAAAGTTGAGCTCGAGGAGGACACCATTGCGAGAAATAAGAAAAAGAGCAGACGGATTAAGACGAAATTTAGTAAAGCAAAAGAGTTATAAGAGATTAGCAGGTGTGAACGTGCTTTTGTAAGTGAAAGGCATGTACCATCGTGTAACTTTCATGTGGACTTTACAGAAAGTTTTGACATGACTCCCGCATTTGCTTTTGTCTTGACCTTTTAAGATTATCCCCAGTGTTTTTCTTTTTTTAGTTTCTCCCTACCTTTACCTTTTTTTATCTAGCTGACACTATATAACACATTTGTGTTGATGTGTCGTTAAATCCCATCTAACTCCACTTAAACTTCTGTACAAACAGCAAATGTAGCATGCACAGAATGTACTGTACATATCACCATTTCAAAACTGATAATATCTCAATCCCGCATGAGTTCAGGCTTGAGTTATAATTTTAAGCTTTCATTATTATGTAGGTACTGTACTGCTTCCAATGCCTCCAAAGAATCATTTTACTAACAGTACATGCAAGTCCTAATATAGACTTAATGAAGCAAATTACCCAAACTCCTCAACAGTTTTGGAATGGCTGTGAAAAATGTATAAAAACCTAAGTACCTTCTACATATACTGCATAGGATAAACAATCAGACAATTGACTCAGTACCTGTGAGTGGTGCTGCATAAGCTTGTCACGTTTTTAATGCTCATGAAGCCATCAAAGTTTTCATCTATTAGATCGGTCACACTTACCTAACACATGCTTATTTGCTCCGCGGGGAAGAGAGACCATATTGTATCCCCTGTGATTGCGATGTCACCGTCAGTCACATTCTCGTCGACTGCTATGAATACTCCCATATGCGTCAGAAATATTACAGTGTACCAGACCTGAAGACATTGTTTGAACACACGGACCCCACTCTCATCTTGGATTTTCTGAAAGAAAGTGGCCTTTACAGGAAATTTTGTCCTGGGTAGGACTTTAAATCATCCGGTTGTGGAGTTTGCTTAAACGTGGGAGTAATGAGGTTACCCTTTGCCACAACTGCCTCCGGGGCTCCCTTGGGCAAGGTGCACCTGTATTTGCCCCGGTGCTTTTTAAGTGCTGTTGCCTTCGGGCGTGGTGTTGCCTTCGGGCGTGGTGTTGCCTTCGGGCGTGGTGTTGCCTTCGGGGGTGGTGTTGCCTTCGGGCGTGGTGTTGCCTCCGGGCGTAGTGTTGCCTTCGGGCTTAGTGCTGCCTTTGGCTGTGTGGTGGATATGGGTGTGTGGCGGATTTGGGTGTGTGGTCTTTGTGGGACTTTGTGTTGGGGTTGTTTTTGGGTTGGCTGCAGTGGCAGTACGAAATCTCAGTAGTAACAAAGACTCTTTTGTTCCTTGTCGCGTGGTATGTGTAGTCTGTTTGACATTGTGTTCGTGATCCGTTAGGGTTTTTCTTTGGGTTTGGGATTATCCTTTAGTTTGTCAGTGCCTGTTTCTACGTACTTAAAAAGCTCTCTACAGGAAATTTTGACATGACCCCCCATTTGCTTTTGGCAAGACTTTAGGATTTTGCCCAATGTTTTAATTCTTTTTTATTTTTAGTTTTACCCTACCTTTACCCTGTTCTATCTAGCTGACACTACATAACACATTCGTGTTGATGTGTCGTTAAATCCAATCTAACAAATGCATCTATTAAAATACTAAATTGTACGTACACATAAAATGCTGTAAAGGATGCCTTAACCGACTAGCATAAAAGTCCATGATCAAACAACACTAACATTTACAGGAGCATCAACATTGCAAACTTTGACAAAGGACCAAGTATTCTTACCAAGCACTCTAACATCATGGGGAAAACATACCTTTCCATATTGCACATTCTAAGCACACATATGCTGGGTTCCCCATGGTTATAAAACAGTAAAAGGATGTGAGGTGGGATTAGATTAGCCCATAGGGGTAAATAATATACTTATATGGTGCTTTTTACGTACGTAGAAACGGGCACGAAGAAACAAAGTTGAACCTAAACCTGACTGGACAAAACCATAACTCTGAACTATTTACAGAATTCTGTACATTGCGCTAGCAAACAAAATGTCTGTGCTAACTATGTACAAAACCACCCCAAACCCAAGCCAATCACGAAGGACTATTTACAATTTCAATATTTACAATATTTACAAATTAACTATCACCCGGCCCGCCCGCACTGAAACAAGTGGACCCCAACACCAGCCGAACGTCGACCTTGGCAAACGGACGAAGTCGGCCTCCACCCTCAGCTTGATCTCCGTCCTCACCGACGCCAGGACGACGTCTGCAGGCTTCCCCTCTCCCCTAAACATAATATTACACCGGTCTCTCCACAAGGCCAGCTTTATGGAGGCCGAAACAAAGGTAAGTATCCCGCGAACACTTGTATTGCATGGCGGGGGTGACAGACCATACAAAGCGTAGTCCTGGCTGACCGCCCACGTGTTACAAAACGTGAGGCGATCAGCCAGAGCTTGAAACCACTCCCAGAGGAGGGCCACAAAGCCACACTGCCAAAACACATGTGGCACACTCTCCCACCCTGTGCATCCAGTGCGGGGGCAAATGCCATCTCCAAGACGCCACCGAAGGCGCTTGAGATTCGTTACGATGGCGTCGTGTGCGATGCGCCACAGCAGGTCACGCCGGCGGTGATCGAGTGTCCTGCCGTGGACTACACGCCACACTTCCGGCCTTGACGCATAGTCGTTGGGTTGGACCTGACCGACCAAGTCATCAAAAATGGCCCGGTACTGGTCCCCCGCACTGGACTGCAAAACGTCCCCTACAGTTGACATAATACGTAGTGTTTCCCTCATCTGACAGTATGCCTTCGTTGGCCTCCAACTGTGAGGTGTGTGCTTTTTAAGTGCATCGAAACGGCACATACAAACAAAAAAACAAACTCAAACAGTGTACCTCCACTTGTGAGGTACATTGTTGCTAAACAGGGTAGGAAAGAACCAACGGAATGATAATCCACCCCAATAACGGACAAAGTAGGCGAACGGCATCTGACTGTCGACAGCACTAAAAACACATTTGGTCAGGAGAAAACGGAGCTTTGAAGGAAAGTGCACAAGGCCCAATCCCCCCTGCCTAGGAACCTGGTACACCACTTTTCTTCTGACCAGCTCCGTTTTCCCTGACCAAAGAAACCTAAACACAGCCCTCTCGAGTCGCACCAGGACACCCTCTGGAGCGGCCAGAACAGTGTCCGGATACCACAAGAGAGGGTAAACGAAACGATTTATAACTGTTACCTTCCCCAACAGACTAATGTAGCGATCGCCAAAGTCCTTCAACCTAGCTTCCACCAGGTCCACTTTCTCATTCCAGGTAAGTGACTCGGGTGAACCGTAACCAAACCATATGCCATTGATTTTTATGGTGTCGTCTACCCATGATGCCGCGAAGGGCAGTTGTTTCGACCGCCACTTACCTAGACGGAGTCCTTTGGTCTTGGCGGGGTTCAGTCTGGCACCTGTCGCTCTTTGAAAAGTTTACAGCGTGCCAGTAAGGGCTCTGAAGGAAGCTAGGTCGGAGACTACGCATGTGACGTCGTCAGCATACTGGAGGCACTTGACTTTAGCTCCACCAGGTATGTGAAATGGTCGAAACAAAGGTTCAACTTGGAAGGCTCTTGAAAGGGATTCACTAAACAATACATAGAGTAGAGGTGACAGGGGACACCCCTGCCGTACCCCACGTTGGACTCTGAAGGGGGCTTTTTAAGTGCATCGAAACGGCACATACAAACAAAAAACAAAACTCAAACCGGATCGGACAGGAACACAAAGGCAAAACCATCCACACACCACCAAATCAAACAGAAAATTATGTTCATTACAACAATAGAACCACACACACACTGACAACAACCCAGATACCCCACAGACCAACCTCCCCCCGGCCACACTAAAAACAAAGACCACGCACCCAAAACCACCACACCCAAAGACAACACCACGCCCGACGGCAACACCAAGCCCGAAGGCAACACCAAGCCGAAGGCAACACCACGCCCGAAGGCAACACCACGCCCGAAGGCAACACCACGCCCGAAGGCAACACCACGCCCGAAGGCAACACCACGCCCGAAGGCAACACCACGCCCGAAGGCAACACCACGCCCGAAGGCAACAGCACTTAAAAAGCACCGGGGCAAATACAGGTGCACCTTGCCCAAGGGTGCCCCGGAGGCAGTTGTGGCAAAGGGTAACCTCATTATCCCCACGCTTAAACAAGCTCCACAACCGGATGCAGTTTAATGTCCTACCCAGGACTCTGAAGGGGTCCGACGGTAGGCCATTAACGATAACCCGACTATATACACTATTATACAGTAAAGAGGTCCATTTAACAAAAACTGGATTCAAACAAAACTTCATGATTTTAAAGAGGAACCCGTGATCAACCATGTCGAAGGCCTTCTCCTGATCGAGGGAGACAAGTGCACATGGAAGATCACGGTCCATCACATATTCAACTAAGTCCCGCATCAAGCAGAGGTTCTGCTGAATACTGTGTCCCCGCACCGCACATGTCTGGAAAGAACCTACAAGATCCGGCATGACCGTGCCTAGCCTGTTACAAAGGGCTTTCGCCAGAATCTTGTAGTCTACATTTAACAAGGTAATTGGTCGCTTGTTTTTCGGTTCTAGGGGGGTCTCCAGACTTTGGTAACAATGTTATAACGCCTGTGCGCTGCGAGGGACTCAATGAGCCAGCAAGGAAGGCAGAGGTGAATACATCACGGAGATCGTGTCCGACGGTACCCCAGAAGCGTTTGTAGAATTCCACTGGGATACCGTCGGACCCAGGCGCCTTTCCGCCTTTCATCTTTGCCACCGCCTTCCAGAGCGTGCTTTTTAAGTGCATCGAAACGGCACATACAAACAAAAAACAAACTCAAACCGGATCGGACAGGAACATAAATGCAAAACTATCCACACACCACCAAATCAAACAGAAAGTTATGTTCATTACAACAATAGAACCACACACACACACTGACAACAACCCAAATACCCAACAGACCAACCTCCCCCGGCCACCCTAAAGCAATAATACTACATACCGCCAACAACCAAAAAACCAGACACCAACAACAGGGGCCACGAGGGGTCCGGGGCGGGGTCCACCTGCCACGAGGGGTCCGGGGTGGAGTCAACTTGCTATATTTACACTATGTACACTATATACACTATTTACACAAAAACAAAAAACTGAACAAAACTGGGCCAAAAATACAGGCGCACCTTGCCCAAGGGTGTCCCGGAGGCAGTTGTGGCAAAGGGTAACCTCATTATCCCCACGCTTTAACAAGCTCCACAACCGGATGCAGTTTAACGTCCTACCCAGAGCTCGCCGACAGTCAGGGGAGAACCAAGTCCGTCATTCTGCTCCTTAGAGGGGGTCTTGTCAATATTATCTAAAAGGGAGTCTTGAAGGCCTTCATCGACATCTGCCCGCGTATAAAGCTGTTCATAGAAGGTCTTAAATACTTCCACGATGTCGAGAGGGTCCTTCTGTACTGTACCGTGGACGTCACGGACTGCTCTTATGCGGCGATCGATGGCATACTTTGTGACATCCCGATAGAATTTGATAGTTGGTTTTTCCTCCGCCTCTACGCAATGCACGCGAGCACGAACGCGGGCCCCGCGCAATTTTTGATCAAGGTACTGCTGGATTGCGTGAAGTGCGGAGGTGTCCCCGTTCCTCTCCTTAGAGCAGAGCGAGAGGAACTCCTCCCTTTTTCGACGAGCTCTTGCTACACAGTGCTCAACTGTAAACTGTTTGATGCGGGACTTTACGTCGTCCCACCACTCTAAATCTGTTGAGAAGGCCGGCCTCAATGTTCGCCACCCTTCGTACCTGGCTTCAAACTGTTCGCTATTGTCAGCCTCCGTTAGAATATCTGTGTTCATTTTCCAGAACCCCCTCCCTGTTGGCCATGACTCTGGAGGCTGAAAGGAGACAGTAACTGCATCATGATCCGAAATTGGACATGTCACAACTTCACAGTCACTCGGTGACAGCGCAGGTGGAGAGTACACCCGGTCCAACCTTGAGGCATCCGTGCCATTAGGGCGGTGCCAAGTGAACACGGACAAGCCTGGATGTTGTGCTCTCCAGACATCAACCATGTCGTGATTCTTTACGAACATGTCCAATTCCGACGTGCCGACACCACAGCCCGAAGACGTACATGTGGACATTCGGTCAAGCTGTGTGTCGGGGACGCAGTTAAAGTCTCCGGCGAGGATACACGGATCACTGCCAGGAACGAAGGATGGCAGGGTCATGAAAAAGTCCCTTCTGTCTGAAGGCCGATTGGGCGCATACACGTTACACAGGAAAAATTTCCCACTAGGGTGTCTTATTGTAATGGATACCAACCGGCCCTCATGATCAGAATCAACTTTTCCCACCAGGGGAGTCCACCTTGGCGAAACTAAAATAACAGAACCACAAGATGTTGTTGAACCAAAGGAAGCATGTAAACCCCCACCCCACTCAAAGGACCAGGTGTGGACATCGTCCTCATTCACAATATGGGTCTCCTGGAGGAAAACGAAGTCCACATCCAGTGTTCTGCAAAATTCGAATATCCTTGACCGCTTCCGACTGTCCCTCATGCCGTTAACATTTAGAGTCAAGAGGGACAGGGGATCAGCCATGGTGTAATGAGTGGCTACGTATCTACCTGGGACCTGACCTTTTTACTCTGTGAACTCGGGGAGGGGTCTTCCGAATGGTGAACCCCCTGGTCTAACACCGCGCCTGAGGCCGACCTCTTCAATGAAGGCTCCTCTCCCTCACATAAATCAAACCAGCCCTCCCCGGAAGGTGGATCCTTGGGAGGAGGCTCTGAGGCAGACTCCCCACCATCTGACATAGCAGACTCAGAGTCTGAGGAGAGCTGTAGGTCCTCCTCCACTGCCATCCTATCAGCTTCCACTGGTGTTGGTGGGGAGGATGGTGAGGAGTCCGCCTTGGGAGCCACAGTACCCCCCTCACACTGCTTCGAGGCAAGGAAATCTTTTTCTACTTCTTGTGCTGCCTCCTCCAATTCCTCAGTGGAATATTCTGGGCCTGCTTGCGAGGGTTCAGGTGCCTGCTCCACATCCGCACTGGCATGGGCAGAGTACGATGTGGGGCACGCACCAGAGACATGTCCCTCCTCTCCACAAAGGTTGCATCGCACCTCGTTGGGACACTCTGCCTTGTCATGCCCCACCTGCAGGCACTTGCCACAACGTTTGTTGGGACAAGACCTGGCTTCGTGTCCCTCTTGTCCACACTTGAAACAGGTGCGGGGCTGCCCGAAGTACCTTATGTGGGCCTTCGAACCCCCTATGAAGAGGAAGGACGGAATGTCCCTGTCCAATTCCATACGGCACTGCCTCTTTCCATTAAATATGCCGGCCAACTCGCCCGAACCATATTTGCACCACCGCATGTCAGAGACAGTTCCGTATTGGCTCAGAACCCTCGCAACCAGGCGCTGGTCGACCTCAAAATTCAGGTATAACACTGTCACCGCCACAGAGCGATCATATGGGGTGACAGTGAGCCCCTCTGCCCCCTTCAGGCAAGACACACCTTTAACACGGGCAGCATCAGACCTGAACTTTAGGTCATATGTGTTGCGGGCAGCAAGCGCCTGCAACATCTCTATCTCTTTAACTTGTATCCCCTTATTCTTTAACACAGTAAACGCCTGCGGGGGAGAGACGCTCGCCCCGGACGAAAACTCCAACTTAACAATTGTGCTATCCCGACCTCCGGGCATAGCAGCAGTTGTGTGGCTCGAGGCCACGGGATAAAAAGGATTAAAACCTCAGAACTAGTTTTACAAGGGACAAAAATTAGGATGAAGTAACAAAAACACAAGCAACACAGAATTAAGGCGTGGTCGCAAACAAATGAACACGACCAGACCTACTTATCAACTAAAACACAAGCACGCTATAAGGTGTTTTATATACAATCGCAATATATAGTACAGCTATCACACAGTTATCAGAGTGGTTTTCGCCGGGGCTACAGTACCACTGATCAACTCGTCCGCCTGGAGTCAAGAGTTCGTGACGGATTTGTCCGTGGACACCATGTTGTATCAGTATTTTTCGACCTGGAAAAGGCATACGATACTGCTTGGAAACATGGCATACTGAAAGACTTGCACAGTGCCGGGCTTAGGGGCAGAATGCCGCTTTTTATTCAAAATTTCCTGAAAGATCGTGTGTTTCGTGTACGTGTGGGGAGCGTGTTATCAGAGCTGCATAATCAGGAAATGGGTGTCCCCCAAGGTAGCATCCTGTCAGTCACTCTTTTCATCATGAAAATAAATAGCATCGCAAATGTGGTTCACGCTGGGATTGAGAAGTCTTTGTTTGTGGATGACTTCTCTATTATCTGTTCCTCAAGGAACATGGGGTCTATAGAGAGACTAATGCAAAACTGCCTCAATAAGATCCAGCACTGGGCTGACAAAAGCGGATTCCGTTTCTCTCAAACAAAGACTGTTTGTATGCACTTCTGCAACCGGAGAGGTGCTCATTGCGACCCAGACCTAAATTTGAACGGTGTTCACATCCCAGTTGTTCCTCAGACCAAGTTCTTAGGCCTAATACTCGACAGTAAGCTGAACTTCACAGCCCATATCGACCATCTAAGGCGGAAGTGCCAAGGAGCGCTGAACCTGTTGAAGGTCGTCTCAAAGATGGACTGGGGCGCTGACCGTCCCGTTTTGCTTCGACTTTATAGATCCCTTGTGAGGTCCAAACTTGATTATGGTTGTGTTGTTTAAAGCTCTGCACGTGAGTCATACCTCAGGAAACTCCTCCCTATCCATAACCAAGGCCCTAAGATCTGCCTGGGAGCTTTCCGTACCTCCCCAATGCAGAGTCTTTACATCGAAGCGAACGAGCCACCCCTCCATATAAGATGGAAAAAGTTGTCACTCCAGTTTGCCCTCAAACTGAGGAGTCATAGACAAAACCCGACCTTTCAGACGGCCTTCAACCATAAGTATAGTGACATATATGTGAGGAAACCATCAGCTATCCCTCCATTTGCTATTCGCGTTGGTGGAGGAGCTTTACCACAGGTGTGTACAAACCCCGACTCCGTAGCACAGTTCACCTTTGGCATCACTCCTCCCTGGACATTAGTCGAGCCAGTTATTGACCTTAGTTTGAGGAAGTATCCAAAGAACTCATCAAATGAACTGGTGTATCGTGCCAGCTTTAATGAACTGAGACAAAAGTACCATCGTTATCATGCCATCTATACCGATGGTTCCAAAGGTACGAACAGGGTCGCAGCTGCAGCTGTGGATAATGGAACCCCTAGAAAACGGAGAGATGATTTCTTACTGACTAGGGCACGAATCGGTCACACTTACCTAACACATGCTTATTTGCTCCACGGGGAAGAGAGACCATATTGTATCCCCTGTGATTGCGATGTCACCGTCAGTCACATTCTCGTCGACTGCTATGAATACTCCCATATTCGTCAGAAATATTACAGTGTACCAGACCTGAAGACATTGTTTGAACACACGGACCCCACTCTCATCTTGGATTTTCTCAAAGATAGTGGCCTTTACAGGAAATTTTGACATGACAGCCCATTTACTTTTGTCAAGACTTTAGAATTTTGCCAAATGTTTTAATTCTTTTTTAGTTTTACCCTACCTTTACCCTGTTCTATCTAGCTGACACTACATAACACATTCGTGTTGATGTGTCGTTAAATCCAATCTAACTAACTAACTAACTGCAGCGACAAGCCGAGATGCATTTTTGCAAGTCAGACTACCGGATGATGCATCAATATTTACTGCCGAACTCCAGGCACTTAAGATGGCATTCGAGCTGATCAAAACCTCGCACGACCGCCAGTTCATTGTGTTCACAGACTCGCTATCCAGCCTTTTAGCTCTTCCCGGCCATGAGCAAAAACACCCTTGTGTAATAGCTCTCCGGGAAGCTTACTCCAATTTGGTGAGACTGCAGAAGTCGGTTGTGCTCGCGTGGGTTCCGAGTCACGCGGGCATACACGGAAATGAAAAGGTTGACACGCTAGCTAAGGAAGCCCTACAGATGGACATTACCAGCCTCCAAGTACCCCACACTGATTACCGTCCTAACATCAACGGCTATATAAAATCAAAATGGCAGGAACTGTGGGATTCTTTCCCAGAGAACAAATTATACCAGGTCAACCAACGGTCGGGTCTGTGGGTAATGGAACCCCTAGAAAACGGAGAGATGATGTCGTACTGACTAGGGCACGAATTGGTCACACTTACCTAACACATGCTTATTTGCTCCACGGGGAAGAGAGACCATATCGTATCCCCTGTGATTGCGATGTCACCGTCAGTCACATTCTCGTCGACTGCTATGAATACTCCCATATTCGTCAGAAATATTACAGTGTACCAGACCTGAAGACATTGTTTGAACACACGGGCCCCACTCTCATCTTGGATTTTCTCAAAGATAGTGGCCTTTACAGGAAATTTTGACATGACAGCCCATTTACTTTTGTCAAGACTTTAGAATTTTGCCAAATGTTTTAATTCTTTTTTAGTTTTACCCTACCTTTACCCTGTTCTATCTAGCTGACACTACATAACACATTCGTGTTGATGTGTCGTTAAATCCAATCTAACTAACTAACTAACTGCAGCGACAAGCCGAGATGCATTTTTGCAAGTCAGACTACCGGATGATGCATCAATATTTACTGCCGAACTCCAGGCACTTAAGATGGCATTCGAGCTGATCAAAACCTCGCACGACCGCCAGTTCATTGTGTTCACAGACTCGCTATCCAGCCTTTTAGCTCTTCACGGCCATGAGCAAAAACACCCTTGTGTAATAGCTCTCCGGGAAGCTTACTCCAATTTGGTGAGACTGCAGAAGTCGGTTGTGCTCGCGTGGGTTCCGAGTCACGCGGGCATACACGGAAATGAAAAGGTTGACACGCTAGCTAAGGAAGCCCTACAGATGGACATTACCAGCCTCCAAGTACCCCACACTGATTACCGTCCTAACATCAACGGCTATATAAAATCAAAATGGCAGGAACTGTGGGATTCTTTCCCAGAGAACAAATTATACCAGGTCAACCAACGGTCGGGTCTGTGGGTAATGGAACCCCTAGAAAACGGAGAGATGATGTCGTACTGACTAGGGCACGAATTGGTCACACTTACCTAACACATGCTTATTTGCTCCACGGGGAAGAGAGACCATATCGTATCCCCTGTGATTGCGATGTCACCGTCAGTCACATTCTCGTCGACTGCTATGAATACTCCCATATTCGTCAGAAATATTACAGTGTACCAGACCTGAAGACATTGTTTGAACACACGGACCCCACTATCATCTTGGATTTTCTGAAAGATAGTGGCCTTTACAGGAAATTTTGACATGACACCCCCCCCCCCCATTTGCTTTTGTCAAGAATTTAGGATTTTGCCCAATGTTTTAATTCTTTTTTACTTTTAGTTTTACCCTACCTATACCCTGTCTATCTAGCTGACACTACATAACACATTCGTGTTGATATGTCGTTAAATCCAATCTAACTAACTTTGAACTAACTGCAGCGACAAGCCGAGATGCTATTTTTTGCAAGTCAGTAAACTATACGGCGGAAGTGGTGCGATCAATATTTAGCTGCCTGAACTCCAGGCAAGGCTTAAGATGGGCATTCGAGCTGGATGGCAAAACCTCGGCACGGGCACGCGCGTCAGTTCATTGGTGTTCACGAGACTGCGCTATCATCCCAGAGGGGGGGGGGGGGGGTGGGGGGGGGGGGGGGGGGGGGGGGGGTGAAGCCTCTTGGCTCTTCACGGCCCTGGAGCAAAACGAACGCTCATTGTGTAATAGCTCTCCGGGAAAGCTTACTCCAATTATTGGTGAGCACTGGCTAGAAGGTCGGTGAGGGTGGCTCGCGGTGGGTTTTCCGAGTCCAGGGTCGGGCGGGCTTGATACACGGAAAATGAAAAGGTTGACAGAGACGGCTAGCTAGAGGAAGCGCCTAGCAGGATGGAGCATTACCAGTCTCCAAGTGACGCGGCCACACTTGATTACGCAGTCCTAACATCAACGGCTATATAAAAATCAAGATACATGGCAGCGTAACTTTTGGGATTCTTTTCTCCAGTAGAACAAATTGTAGTTTATATGCCAGGACCAGGTGCAACTCAATCGGCTCGGGTCTGTGGGTAATGGAACACCCTAGAAAAACAGGACGAGTATGATGTCGTAGCTGGACTAGGGGCACGACGAATTGGTCTGACAGCTTACCTAACACATGCTTTTATTTGCTCCACGGGGAAGAGAGACCATACATAATCGTATGCCCCTGTGATGTGGCGATGTCAACCGGTCAGTCACATTCTCGTCGACTGCTATGAATACTCTCCGCATTGATTCAGTTCGTCAGAAATAATTACGCAGTGTCGGCCAGACCTGAAGACATTGTTTGAACGAATGCATGCGGATCCTGCGCACTTATCGTATCTTGGAATTTTCTGAAAGATAGTGGGCCTTTACAGGAAATTTTGACATGACACTCCCCCCCCGCCCATTTGCTTTTGTCAGAAAATTGTAGGATTTTGCCCAATTTTTTAATTCTTTTTTTACTTTTAGTTTTAGCCTGAAAAGGGGCCTAACCTATATCCCTGTTTTTCTATTTAGAAGCTGACACATACATAAGCACATTCGTGTTGATGTGTCGTTAAAAAAAATCGAACAATGCTAACTCATGATTCTTAGGGAGTAGGTAGAGAAATTGAAACGAAGATTAATATTCAGAGTATGTGGTCTTATGTTTTGATAGCAAAAATGCATGAGCCATGAAGAACAAAGACAACAACATTTGCCTTATTTTGCTGATTAGTTGGTTATCCGCAGGACCTTTTAAAATTACAAATGATACACAAACAGAATAAGCTTTTTTATGCATGTCGAATTATATTCGCGGAAAGGTGGGGGGGGGGAAGATACATTCGGAAGTGTCCCCATTAAAACTTAATGATGTTAGTCTGACGATATCAAATTTCTGTATTAGTTAACCCCTCCAGTCATGCGTGCACTGTAGGTGCTCAGAGGCAAGCTCATCACGTTGCTTTATAAGAACTTAATTAATAGAAGAAAGAGAAAATCTGTTAGAGAACCACAGTGATTGGCCCTTTGGGATTTTTTATAAAAGGATTATAAAATCCAGCACGAACCCTCCACCTTTATATTAGTTCAAGGGGGCAATGGACATCTATAGGCAGATCTTCCCGGAAAACTCTCAGCATGGGTGGTAAAGGCAAATCTTTCATATCCCGCTCAGAAAACTGAATTTTGAGAGTTGCAAGTAAATTTGGGGCAACTAAGGGCTGATTAGGGCCAAGACATTTTGTAATGTCGCAAATCTTCATGCAGGTCAGGGAAGATCTTCACTAACGTGGCTACAATAACGCTTGAGTTAATATTGCAGCATGCTTTGTTACTCCATACGAGGAATTTGGAATTTTGAATAAAAGTAATTGATAAATTTTTCAATGCGTAATATATACCTACAAAGCAACATAAATACGAATCGGACTAGGATAGTTTTGCAAGTAGATCAATCAACGTCTCCCTAAGGGCAGTTGCTAATGTAAATTAGTGAGGAAGGGGTCGGCAAAACCAGCTATATTGAACTCAGAAAGCATAAACGATTGGAATCATTGGTTGACACCATTGGAGATACCAAAATAAGCAGCTGGCAATGGCATTTTGTAACAAAATTTAATAGCAGCATCCACCATCAACCTGTAAGCAATAAGTTAGATGGGGGTTTAACGACTACGAACGCAAAACATCGGATGTATATATAAAAAATAGTACTACTTATTAAAGTAAATGTATATATATATATAATGATATATAGTATATATATATATATATTCTAGATAGTATCAGCGATAAGCCCAGATAAAAGAAGGGTAATAGTGACGTGAAATCGACCTAAGGAAAAGGAAAACAGGTATTGGGGCAGAATATTCTACTAAATATGGTCTAGACCAAGCAGAGCGAAATATGGGTAGTCTACGTCAAAATTTCGTATAAGAGGTTACATTTCTTTGAAATAAGCCTAAAATGAGAGTAAGGTAGGATGTATTTGATAACCTGCACTCAGGTATCTGGAGGTTATCTTCATCTAATTTTTATGAGGAAAAAAGCAATAAAGCTAATATTCTTTGATGATTTTCTCCCGGCATCAAGTTATGAAGGCATAAGGTCATATGCCTAGTAGGCAGAAAGTCAAAAGACATGACTCATTTCATAGGGATATGGGATTCAATCTGAGTATGATCTCAAGGCTTCTTTTTGCTTGATTTGCTTGTCCAGTAGACAAAGTGCTCAAATGCAGGTTTAAGGCTCTGTTGAGATGGCTAGGTTATTTGTTGAGACTTTCTAGGCTATCCTAGTACACCAACTTCTCGCTACTATTATTAATAAGTAATAAGAAAGGGCACCTTTTTATATAGGCGAGCCCTTAATCCCAACGCTATATATAATGGGCCTGTGCATAGTCGCTGCACAAAGATAAATGTATCAAAATACAACTTCGTATTTAAACATCAAGAAATAAGCTTTTTTTCCAAAAGTCCCCTGACTCTCTGGCGAAGAGCCTGGGGCGAAAACCAAACAATACTCCCGAAGGAGTTCTGCTCCCTGAAGGAGTAACAACATCCCCAAGGGACAAACTTTGACTTAACTGACACCACCCGACAGTGGTCCCGTTCTAGACTGGCTGAATAGAACAGGTCCCACCTGAGAGCTCCGCCGTCGTGATCACGGACACTCCTGCGCCAGGTAAGAAATAAGAGATTTCAACACCAAAACAATCTATCTATACTGCAGAATGCCTGTCAACGCGTACTTCAAATGAGAATAGTGTTTGGGCCGATTATTAGCTACCGATATTGGTATAAGCTGATACCATTATTGGTTCCCTATCAGTGAAATTACTGGGAGCTGCCAGTAATGGCTACAAACAATGCACACACAAATTTATGCAATCATTTTTTCAGTTCATTTCTTTGCTTCTGTCTATTTATTGTGATATGAGGAAAAAGTAACCATAATGTATAAATGTTGAGAATGCTGAACTGAAACACAGAGAGGCATGAAAAAAACATGTTGGTTCTGTAAATTATTTTCCTAATTATAGGTATCGGTAAAAGCTGATATGACGGCCCAACACTAAATGGGAGGAGCATGCTCTGGGACTACAAGCTCCATTAATAGTCACCAGTGCCTTAAATCAATGACAAAACTTTCGGATGGGGACCAGTCCCTTTTACTTTAGATCCTTTGTGTGAATTTATCTTCATGAAGCGTCTGAAATTTGAAAAGAGCAAAAGAAATATGAATTATGCAACAGGAGATTTGCTAGGTACACCAACGTTTAGTTTGAAGGTAGTCAAGTTACCGTCAGATGTGACTAACTTCTTCAGGATTCATGAAATGTTAGAGAGACATTTTCCAGTTATTAACCACACAGGAGCATTGGTAGCATGACCAACGAAACTTGCTACTGCTAGCAAAATGTGACTGCACAAAAGCTTACTGTTCCAATCTTTGCAATCAGCAGTAGAAGGGTGCACAAAAGCTATCAGTATCAGTGATGGTTTAGCAACTCATTAACAGTGCTAGGGGGCATCGATAGTGGCATTGATTTTTATTTTTTATTTGGGGGTCAGTACTTGAAGAACAATGTTGTGGGGACAATAGAGAAGAAAACAGGTCACATGCACTTCTGGCCGAGTCAATAAAATATGGAAACCGCGTAATACGTGACATCTATCTAGGGGAAAAGGCCAACCTGACAGGAGGAACTATGCACCACTGGCCATACTTTATCATCAACCAAGCTCTCCATATCAACCCATGGTTGCTGGGCATCCAAGACATTAAGTGAAGATTTGGCCTTGATTTTTGAGCTTGTGATCAGTTTTCAGTATCACGTGAGAGTTGGAATGAAACAATTGCTAGTGTGAATTTTTATGCAGGGAAAAACAATTCTGATGATGAAATTGCCCTCTATAGGTGGGTCTCTGGGTCTCGTCCTTCATGAGTTTCATTTTCCCCACACAGAAGAAAAGACTTAATGGTCTATCATTAACTGGATTTAACTTGTTTGTCGTGTGAAGCGGTATAGCTTTTGAGATTTTCCAAGGGGTTAAGTAGCTAGTAACAAGTAAGGGTGGAATATTATGCAAGGACCCTTACAGCTGCCAGTGGTAGTTTCTTCAGGTGCAGATAGTTAATCCCATCTAGATGAGGCGAGGAGAAATTTTTTGCTCAACGTAACTGCTCTTAAGATTTCATCCACAGGAATTGGGGGGAGTTGCTAAGGAAGCATAAGCTTTACTGTAAGAAAGTAAAGACATACTGTATAAGGCAACCTATTTGGTGAACATGCTGGAGTGAACACGACAGTATTCCAGCCACGACTGGTTGACAGCACCAGTGTTTTGATTGGACAAAATTAGGAGTACTGTGGTGATAGAGAAGGCTATCCTATATGTGGCTGCTATCCTTACCATCCATTCTGCTGATGATTGAACTCACGTCTATTATTTTAAGAGAATCCCACATTAGTCTTATCCCGACGGGATGAACCTTAACAATACTTTTCGCTTCGGCCCATTGTGGCGTGTCTAATCAGAAGCAGGTATTTTGCTAAATCAGCTCACAAATTTGAAGTCGCTGAAATTCAACTAACATTGTAACGTGACTGTTATCTTTCCATAAATTCTAGGATTGAGTACCTACCTTTTGGGTGAAATCCAACGTGGCAGCAGCGTCTGCGTTGTACTCGATACTAAAGCAGTAGTATGACGAGAATAGGATACCCAGAGCAACTACGAAAGCTGATGTGAATGGCCAGCATCCACTTCTGTGTTGTAAGCATCTCCCTAGAAAAGGAACCCTTTTTGTCATGCACAGTGAAAGAGCACTGTACATTAAATCAAAGATAAAGAGATGCATAACAACATGTGTCAAAATCAGGTTACTGCACTTCATGAAAAATGAAATTCAATTACTTTTCCATGACCTTTTCATGACCAATTCACTAAGAATTCATGACTACAAACTTGTTCTGGGATGTAATATTTTAAGACAAAAATTCCTTTGTGCAATCACTTAAGGGAAGTCAAAAAAAAAACTATTGAAAATTTCATGACTTCCAGTCACTTTAATAAAATTCCATGACTTTCAAGGCCGTAGGAACCTTGTAATCTGTGCTGCCAGTAAGGATTAAGAGTGTACCGAACAGAAAGATTGGTAAAGTAACTAACACAGACTGCCAAATATAGAGCAAAGCACGTAGATGTTGGTGTTAGCACTTGTGTAATGACAGGGATTTGCAATAATTTGGTCTCAGCATTTACCCTTCCCGTTCTTGTTCCTTTGTATGCTCGTACAAGCTACATTTGGTCCTAAACCTGTTGATCTGAATCTTTCTTACCACAGGCAATCAATACTGGAGTCGTTGGAAGGTCTTTCTTTCTGTCATCACCTTTAGTAGTTGTAGACTAAACATTAATAACAATGATTTTCATTGAGCATAGCATAGTTTTATTTGAAGCAAGTTTTTGGGATGGAATCTGTTGCATTACAAGTGCTTTTGGAAACCAGACTCATTCTGCAATGTCTGCCACAAAACAAGTCACAAGTTAACTGACTGGGCAATCTTGGCTTAACATGTTTACAAGGTCTTTTTCCCCCAAATTGCCACAATTCTGAGTTTTTGGCCAAAAAGACCATGGACTTGTAGCAAAAATAAATGTCCTTGTACTCATCATCAGGAACACCTACAAGTTTCAAGGTGATCCAACCGGCTGATAATGCTCTGACTAAATGACATCAAACACATGTTCAACTTACCTCCATTTGAATCATGAGGCTATCCCTTTTCTCAGTAAAGTACTTCATGACCGGGACGACAAGGCCAGGAATCTGTGCTGAATCATTGCCCAGCTCCGTTCTGCCCCTCGCGATTGTTAGTAAGGGGCCACGCAAAACCTGCTTCCCACACATCTCCATTTTTAGTTTTAGTTTTACCCTACCTTTACCCTGTTGTATCTAGCTGACACTACATAACACATTCGTGTTGATGTGTCGTTAAATCCAATCTAATCTAATCTAATCAAACCATGAAGCTTATAATCGTTTTGCTCTTCTCCTGATAGGCCTCTCTAAGCATGCCCTAGCATTAATGCCAACAAGTCCTCAAAATGTATGCAAGTCCCTCCTGGAACAGATAGACCCATTCTACCTGCTGTTGTGGAGTAGTAAAATCACCTGAAACGATGTGTCATCTCTGGAGAACATATGTGACCTTCATATCATCCTTATTCATCTGTTGTCCAGATTGGAAGCACACTTTAAGCTGCTGCTTTCTCAAGCAATGTTTGATGTGTGTGCCCAGGGGGAAGTTCTGCAGGCATGTTTACGCAACCGTACTTTTCAGCTGACTTCCGTTTCTTTGGTGCTGACTCATCTCTTTCCTCTTCCGTACTACTCTCCATTCAGGAATTAGTCTCCTTTCTGTTGAAAGTCGTTGCTTCGAGTCTGGAATTAGCGTGTCTCTCATAACCATCTAACCAAATAAGTAAACAAAA
The DNA here is from genome assembly GCA_029531755.1 of Holothuria leucospilota. Classification (NCBI taxonomy): domain Eukaryota; kingdom Metazoa; phylum Echinodermata; class Holothuroidea; order Aspidochirotida; family Holothuriidae; genus Holothuria; species Holothuria leucospilota. The sequence continues at coordinate 1,078 of JAIZAY010000414.1, read as the reverse complement.
AGAAACCCTCATTGTCATGAACTTGAAATATAATTACTGCTTTCCGAAATAAAGTATTCACTGTCCCCATTATTCTTAAAGAGTAAATTGAATTATAATATAGTCCTCTCAAAATTCTCACAATTTCAAGACTTCGGCTTTTTCGAAACTACTTGCTAATACCCTCTATCACTTGGTATAATACCTGAATACCCCCGGGTGGGATGCAGTAAGCATAAACACTTCTTACGTGGGTCATTGCCTACACTTTAAACCATTATCTTAGAATCACCGTTTACCTATGGTGGAATCGAACCAGCGACCGCCTGTTCTCTATTTCCTGTCATTTTCGCTACGAGATGCCCGTTCTTTGTTTGCTAAAATCAAATAATTAGTTTTTCCTACTATTTTAACACTCTAGAATTCTCATTTCATTTTTAATATCCATTCTTCATACTTACCATCTGTTCTATCGCCCATTACATGTATTAATAATAAAACTTACTTTTTGATATAATAGATGACCAACTCGAGCATACTCTCATCTTATGAAACGCTAATTCTCCACAAGTGGCACATACTACCCTAGCATATGTTAATGTTGTGAAAAACAACTTCCAGCAATTCGGCGACTGGCTTTTACCCCTTTTCGTGGCTGAAACTCCACGACTGTTTAACGGCAGTGAACCAGACCCTTCAACAAACACGTTTTACTCTTAACACTCTCAGAGTCTAACTTGCTTTCCCTTTTCTCACATTAAGCAACCCAAGGATGGGCTTGCCATATCACATACCTCAAGTAATCTTTTAACAAAAACTCTGAAAACCTTGGTTACACAATTTCTCAAGGTAAGTAGCTTGGATGATTTCATACTTAGTATGTGGATGCATTATGGTGAGAAGGACCCTTTTGTTGTTAATGGAGGTCAAAGGTCTTCTGGGGTCACTGGAGTGAAACTGAAAACCTTGTTACAACATATCTCAAGGGAGAAAGCTTGGATGGATTTCATACTTGGCATTTTAGATGGCCTTATGCGTCTAGAGGTATTAAGCGCCTAGTTGGTTTTTGGTGGGGGTCTTAAACATCATCTGGGTCACC